>CAOLHI010005077.1:0-85222 GCA_948474755.1 Ctenosaura bakeri | reverse complement strand
AGTTGAGAAGGGGACACAAGATGACTGCGGAGGAATGTAGGAACAAAACTAAAAAGCTAAGACTAGACTATCAGCATGCTGTAGCAGCAAATAAAAGGACAGGTTCTTCCTGGGTAACCTGCGCTTACTACGATGAACTTTCAAGGATACCTGGGGGTGATGCCAGTATAGTTCCACCTTTAGTCACAGCCAGCTTACAGGTTGCAGAAGATTGTGAGGAAACTATGGACAGTGGAGGGACAGCAGTAGGTATGAGAAATTCAGTTCCCCAGAGAGTCTGTACATTTTGTTTTCCTGTTTCCTCAACCATATTTATTTCTCCCTTTTTTTTCAAGATGAAGTAGCAGAGGAGAAGGGAGAACATACTGAGGAAGCCATCTAGGACCCATCTGACCCTGAGGCATCTGGTAAGGACACAGGAATGTGTGAGAGAGATAATACTGCTGTTGTAGTTTTGCGTGAAATAAATAGACCCTATCCATTTAAATTTTCCCATCCCACTAGTAAGAGAGTGCTCTACATCGGGAGAAAGACCCATATACTGCACACATGAGGTTGTGGGGTAATGGTAGGGTACATTTGCCACAGAGATTTACCCTTGCACCCGATGCAGAAGGGTGCATCTTGCCTCTTGGGGAATATGTAATCCCCTGTCTCTGGCTCCAAATCATTGAATAATGTGTGTAGTGAGACATTCTTGCCCTGGCCTTGGGAATTGTAGTGTGCTCGCTCGAGGTGGATGTTGGGTGTGGGAGTGCATAGAAGAAGCACTGCATGTCCCCTGTCCCCCTTGCAGCTCGGCATGGTGACCCTACTGTGTGGCACAAAAGTCTTGAGAGCGTTTGCCCTGGCCTTGGGAATTGTAGTGTGGTTGCTAGAGGTGGATGGTGGATGTGAGAGTGCGTTGAGCAAGTATTGCATGTCCCATGTTCCCCTTGGAGTTGAGCATGGTGACCCCACTGCCTGGCTGAACATTCTTGAGGGTGTTTGCCCTGGCCTTGGGAATTGTAGTGTGCTCGCCGGAGGTGGATGTTGGGTACGGGAACGCATAGAGAAAGTACTGCATGTCCCATGTTCCCCTTGTAGCTGGGCATGGTGATCCCAGGGCATGGCAGAACATACTGGAGGGATGCTGTCAGGGCCCTGGGAAGTGTATTGTAGTGCCATGAGGTGGATGTTGGGTGTGAGCGTGCCTTGCAGAAGTACGGCGTGTCCCATGTCCCCCTCGCAGCTGGGTATGGTGACCCTAGAGGGGGGCAGAACTTTCTGGAGGGTGACTGTTTGGGCCCCGGGAAGTGTAGTGTGTCGCCTCGAGGTGGATGTTGGGTGTGAGTGTGCAGTGGGGAAGTACTACATGTCCCATGTCCCCCTTGGAGCTGGGCATGGTGATCCTGGTGGGAGCAGAACCTTCAGGTTCTCGCTGCTGGGCATGGTGACCGGGGGGGGCAGAACCTTCAGGACAGTGGCTGTCTGGGCCCTGGGAAGTGTAGTGAAGTCCCTTGTGGTGGATGGTGGGTGTGAGAGTGCACTGAGGAAGTACTGCATGTCCCATGTCCCCCTCGCAGCTGGGCATGGTGATCCCAGAGGGGGCAAAACTTTCTGGAGGGCAACTGTTTGGGCCCTGGGAAGTGTAGTGTGGTGTCTTGAGGTGGATGTTGGGTGTGAAAGTGCCTTGCGGAAGTACTGTGTGTCTCATGTCCCCCTCACAGTTGGGCATGGTGACCCAGGGGGTGGCAGAATTTTCTAGAAGGAGGATGTTTGGGCCTTGTGAAGTGTAGCATAGTGTGTTGTGGTGGATTGTGGGTGTGAGAGAGGCAGAAGTTTTTGGAGGGCAACTGTTTGGGTCCTTGGAAGTGTAGCGTGGTGCCTTGAGGTGGATGTTGGGTGTGAGCACGCAGTGAGGAAGTATTGCGTGTCCCATGTCCCCCTCGCAGCTGGGCATGGTGACCCTGGGGGTGGTTAGAAATTTCTGGAGGGAGACTGCTTGGGCCCTGGGAAGTGTAGTGAGGCAACGTGAGGTGGATGGTGGGTGTGAGTGTTTTAGGGAAGCACCATGTGTTCCATGTCCCCCATATAGACATGCATGAGGAGCCATGGGCATGCCAGAAGATTGTGGACACCTTCGAGGTATTTGTCTTGGGAAGAGGGGAAAGGTGAAGGAGGAGTGAGTGTGGCCATCAGCATAAGTGGACCAAACATTATTTTTCACATGCCAGTGTGGATTGTGTACAGCAGCAGTGCTGTGCAGAATGCATACCCATCCTCTGATAGTCTCCCAGGCAAACGGTCGAGGACAGGAGGACATGCTCTATCGCAAGAAAAACCTCGATGGCTATCTCTGCAACTGTGGAGATCCCAAAACCAAAAGTGTTCACAGTTTTCCTGTAGATCAGGGGGATCAGCAATGGCCACTCTCTCCTCCACAGGTATGGGTTCGCATATCTCTGTGGCCCTTCTCTCTGGGTGCAGACGCAGATGGTCTACTATCTCAAACAGGGTGGCCTTTGTCATCCTGAAGTGATAGAGCAACTGGTCATCGTCCCATGTAGCCAGGACCTCATTGGTTCATCACGTGCTGTGCATCCTCTCCTGAACCCACCATCTTCTTGGCTGTGGCACACTTTCTGAGGAGCCTCCCAGCAGGGGCACATACAGGCTGAAATCATCATCTCCATGATCCCATGAGGCAGCAAAGGAAGCCTGACTCAGGGCATTGGCTCCTTGTGGGTATCCACCCACCCATTGGAGCCTGTACCCCCTAACTCAGTCACAGTTTCATTGGCGTTGCATTGATGCCATTGCAAGTCCCAGAACCATCAGAAATGGACCCAGGACCGTGGCAACATTTCTTAACCCGTCTTGTTCCATTGCAAAAGCTGGACAAGACAACAGAGTTGCAAGAAAGAGGATCAAAGAACTAGCAAGCTCAATCAGATGGACGGAACACACCTCGCTAGTACCAAAAATTACTCTCTCTCCAGAAGCTTCCCAGGAAGGAGGGGCCATGGGATGTCTCATGGGAGGGGCTGAGGGGCAGTACGGATTTTCACAAGTATGCACTTATGCACGTATGTAATGACATACAGAACCATGCAAAAATAAAAAAGGGCCAATCACAGCTGATGGGGGCGGGGTAAAGAGATTAGCGGGAGTGGCCACGGTGGAGGTAATGCGGATCTATGAACTCGCACTACTCCGAATCGGCGTGGAATACACGGAGTAGCCCTGAGGAAGGACATAAGGGAAAGTCTACCTTGTTTCAAGCCCAGAAGTTCCGGTAAGAAACGGCACAGAAACGGCACAAAGCGATTCACTAGTGTGGAAAGGGCCTAAGCATATGTTTTATAAGTTGATCTCAGACAAAAACATCATGATTGAGGGGAAGCTGTTGTTGTATCTTGATTTTCCCAGCGGAGATCTTGAAAGTAGCAGGCTTTTCCATTACACCATAAAATAGACCGCCATGGAACAGAGAAACTAAAACCTTGTTTATATAGCAAAGAAACAATAGCTGACATTGATATATGAAGTGAAAGTGCTTCTGGTGGAAATACAACTTCTTGGTGGGAAATTTCTTACATCCTACAAGAAAGGAACTAAAAGTTAAAATGCTTGTCGCTTGATATTACATTGTAAGATAGGGGAAAAGCCCCATTAATCAACATATAAGTATGGGTGTTAAGATGTTAAACACTGCTAAACTCTGAAATACTTTTTGTTTCTTTTTCTTTCTCTCTGTCTCTCTCTCTCTCTTTCTTTTAATGAAAAGCAGCTAAGAAGAGTCAGTGGTGCTGGGCGAGCATAGAAGCAACAAGGCAGGACAGCTTAACTCTTTCTTTTCTAGACATGATTTTTCCTAAAACCACTTCCCCTGGCCACAGCTGCTCCCTCTCCAGTAGTTTTTCAGATCATAGAATCCCGGAGTTGGAAGAGACCACAGGGGCCATCCAGTCCAACCCCCTGCCATACAGGAACACACATCAAAACACTCCCAACAGATGGCCATCCAGCCTCTGCTTAAAAACCTCCAAAAAAGGAGACTCCACCACACTCCAAGGCAGCATATTCCATGTTGAACAGCTCTGACTGTCAGGAAGTTCTTCCTGAGGTTCGGGTGGAATCTCCTTTCCTGCAGCTTGAATCCATTGCTCCTTGTCCTAGGCCCTTTTCGCACGCTGTTTCTAAAGTGAAAGGGCCCCTTGAGCGTCGTGTAAATGGGAGGAGTGGTCCATACGACACACTCCCATTTACGTGACACTCAAGAGCCTAGAGCGGGCTGCGCGCACACCTTTTCATTTTTGACTTAAAGCCAAGAATGGTGTGCGGTCACGCAATGCTCCTGGGGCCCGCGTGCACTTACCTGGTGTGTGGTGCGTCGGGAGCTGGGCCGGTCACACTTCATGCCTCAGCGCTAGTCTGCAATTCCCAGGTTGCGCTGCGGTAGGAAGGGGCGGGGCATTTGCACGACCAGCAAGCCAGCTGTGGTGAGGAAGCAGAAGCAAACTGAGCGTCTCGCGCAAGAGGCTGCTCGCACGACCACCGCCCCCCACCTCCGCAAAAAGGTATGGTGCGGAAAGGGCTCTAGTCTCTGGAGCAGCAGAAAACAAGCCCACTTCCTCCTCAACATGACATCCCTTCAAATATTTAAACATGGCTATCACATCCCCTCTTAACCTTCTCTTCTGCAGACTAAACATACCCAGCTCCCTACACCGGTCCTCACAGGGCATGGCTTCCAGACCCTTTACCATTTTTGTTGTCCTCCCCTGGACACACTCCAGCTTGTTGATATCCTTCTTGAAATGAGGTGCCCAGAACTGGACACAGTATTCCAAATGAGGTCTAACCAAAGCAGAATAGAGTAGTACCATTACCTCCCTTGATCTAGACACCATCCCCCTATTGATGCAACCAAGAATTGCGTTGGCTTTTTTGGGTGCCACATCACACTGCTGACTCATGTTCAGCTTGTGGTCCACCTAGATCCCTTTCACATATACTATTATGTATATTTACTCTTTTGGATACACAAATGGACTTGTGTGTAAAGACATATAATTAGACACCCAAGTCACAATCATCCTTGCTATAGTATTTTCAATTTCTATGTATGGTTGAGAAAGCCAGACAGTGAAGAAAGCTGACAGTAGCAACCCATTTGAAATGTAGTGCTGGAGGAGAGTTTTGTGCAAAACAAACAAACAAAAACAAAAACAAATGGGTGAGTCTTAGGGCAAATTGAGCCTGAATTTTCACTAGAAGCAAAGATGACTAAACAAAGGCTCTTGCACTTTGGCTGTATTATGAAACAACATGAGCCCCTGGAAAAGACAATAATGCTTGCTAAAGTGAAGACAGTAGGAAAAGAGGAAGACCTCATTAGAAGAGGATTAATTCCATTAAGGAAGCCACAGCCCTGAGTCTGTAAGACCTGAGTAGGGCAACTGATGATCTGGGATCTTGCAGGTGTTTCATTCAGAGCCTTGCCACAAGTCAAAGTCAACTTAACAGCACGTAACAACAACAATGGAAATTTACAGGAGAGAAGCAGGCAAGTGGCTAACACATTGCTAAAGTGGCCTATGAATCAAGCCCTTCATTGTGCTGAATCTAGCAAGCTGGATTTGAACAGTACTCAAAGCATTCAGCATAAATGACTTCCATAATATTTAGTGCTTGAAATCCATCAAAGTAGCTCCCAATGATCTAATATTATAAATGTGAGTGGACCTGCCTGAAAAAATGATATGACTGAAAAGATAAAAGAAGTGTGATGTCTGCGTCACATGATCAAACATCCCCATGGTTTTCCCTTTACCCACTTTATAAGCAGCTTAGGGAAGTGATGGTGAAATCTTGCCCCTTGTTCCATTTCCCCATCCTAAATCTCTGCAGATCTCAGAAGAGCTTCAGTGGTGGTGATGGTGGGTAACTGCGATTATGCAAAGTGAAGTGATCAAATACGCCTCTCTTACTTCTGATGCTCTGGTCTGGTCCAAGACAAGAAAAGAAGGAGGATAAGACAGCACCCATTTGTTTCTGCTTGGGGTGGCAAGTGAATTATACTTCAACACTTGTGATTGAACAGTACCTGTCACCATACCTGGAGACATCAAGCTGGCTTAGTAGGCATAGGGCAGGCCATGCAACACACGTGGCTCAGTCTTCTCATACTTGTCATCTCACTTTCTGCTCCTCAGAGTCCGCTGCTACTTCATTCTGCCTAACTGAAACACCGGCCCTGCCATGGCAGCAGCTTTTAAGTGAAAAATACAAGCAGTGTGGTGGAGAGTGTGTATAGTTACTAGAGATCCTGATTAATGAACAAAGAGAAGCAAACCAAAGGCCATCTTGCAACAATAATGGAATCATTGGAATCACTGAGCAGTCACTGAGCTCAAGTATCACAATAGGACCCATTGCTTCTTGCTCTTCCCAAATATTGATTCCCAGGACTCTTGGAATATGGCAGGAGTGGGGGGCAGCCATCAGGCACTGTGATTTTCCTACTGTGCCCCAGAGTTGATGTAAAGTTGCTCTAGGGCATTATGGGAAAATTTAAATACCAGGCAATTTCCTAGTCAATTATCACCAAATAAGACTGTCAATCTGGGCAGAATATATGGGCAGGTAAGGGGAACACCACACTCTCTAACTGTCCCAATTAATTCTGATTAATTCTTAGTCATCCCAGTTTTTCTCCTGCCTTTAAAATGTCCCAGTTTTTTTCCATCCTCCTCCTTTGTCCTCACCTTACTCCAGTTGCAACAAACTGAGTTCAAAGTGCAAAAGCAGGGCAGAGGGGAGAGGAGGGGCTGGAATCTTGCCCTTTCATGGAGAGTGCAGCCTCCCCTAACTTGTCTGTTCTTCCATATTAGTAACTTTTCCCATCTTGATTACACTCTGATTTTGCTTGGCCACATGTGTCCTGGTTTTTGTCGATAAAATGTTGGAGGACATGGGGCACTAACATGCAGATGCTCTGGTTTAGAAAGCCTTGCTGGGGTGCTCCTCTAAACATGATCTGGACCTTGTCCAAAGAAAAGAACTTTTCTATCCTGCAAGGGATTGAGAGGAAAGTCAGGAGGAAATATTATTTATTCCAAATGGTATTCTCAGAATACAAAGCAAACGTGCCTACTCTGTTGAATGGAAAAGCAAAACTTTTAACTGAGCCAGTTTTTTCAGAAGTTGATGTAATTCCATTGTTATGACACCCATTCTCCCTCTCCATCTATTTCTCTGACCTTTTCATAAGCAGCCACGTACACAAAATCAAGAAAGAGATTTGCTTTCAAACACCCCCAAAAGAACAAAGAGGATCAAGATTGCTATCACAATGTTTATGTGGTATGTTAGATGTGGAGTTGCCAAAAAATTGAAACAAGTAAATATAACACAGCTCAGCTTTGAGAAGACAACTGTGACCAATGTGGTCACATGTCTAGTATGTCTCTTCTTCCTAGTTTAAAAAAGGACCAAAGTGAGCTGGAGAAGGCTGTAAATAAACAGGGGCAGAACAGGGGAAGGGGACCTAGTATATAAGCTAACAGAAAGGTTAGGTTCAGGAGAGGCCTTTTCCAACCAGAGGCAACATAGGAAAAGGGTCTCTTTGGGGCCTAAAACCTGGCAAATTTGCTCCCATGGCCTCTAGGGAATGTTGGGGACATTTGGGGGCAAAATAATTATTGAAATTCTTTTGAAGGGATGTGGTTGGGGCTGCAGCCTTCCAAGGTCCACCAAGGAACCAACGTGGCCTCCTCACTCCTGACAATTTCCTACCTCTGAGCCAAAGTGCAACTGAAGACGCTTTTTGTTTACTGAGAAGGCAGATTTGTCAGAAAGTTCATATCATTAATTTGCCTACAAATAGATAATGTGAGCCAAGAAGCTATTTGCAAGCTTTGATTCCTGTCAGCTGGATATGAAAAGTGACACTGTTTCACATTAACTACCACTAGTCTGAATTAAAGTGCCTTAGTAACTCGTTGGAGTGCCAAGAGGAGTTTCAAGCACGAGACAAATGACCATCACAACACTCTTGTTTGAAATACAGTGGGATAATATCCCAAAATATTTAAAGCAGGTAACAAGAAGAAATTTTGATCTACTAATTAAAACCCCCCAAAAGAGACCAATTTTGTAATGGGAGGAGGAGGAGGAGGAGGAGGAGGAGGAGGAGGAGGAGATAGTAGTATTGATGTATTTTTGTATTGTATTTATATTGTATAGTATTTGTAATGAAGTATTTTTAATTATGATTTTAATTATGATGTATTTATATCTGAATGGTTTTATATTTTTAGTGTATTTTAGTGTATTTTAATCAAAATACGTTTTAATTGTATTTTAACCTGTTGTACCCTGCCTCAAGCCTTGAGGAGAGACAAGTAACAAATAAAAATTATGTTGTTGTTGTTGTTGTTGTTTATTGGCCATTGGGGCCCCAAACATTGAGCAGCGAGACCTGTTCCTCTGAGATCC
Organism: Ctenosaura bakeri; assembly: GCA_948474755.1. Classification (NCBI taxonomy): domain Eukaryota; kingdom Metazoa; phylum Chordata; class Lepidosauria; order Squamata; family Iguanidae; genus Ctenosaura; species Ctenosaura bakeri. Next base: position 76,738 of record CAOLHI010005077.1, on the reverse strand, counting down.
TGAAGTGGGGAGCAACATAGATCATGAACCTCTAGAACAGTGGTTCTCAACCTTCCTAATGCCGCGACCCTTTAATACATTTCCTCATATTAATAAAAATTGGAAAGTAAGACTAACAGAACAAGATAAAGGATTGATGGAAGAAATGATATCAGAAGAGGAAATAGAAGAAGTAATAAATAATTTAAAAGGAGGAAAATCACCAGGATTGGATGGACTAGGTCCAGAATATTATAAAACATTTAAAAAAGGTTTAATTCCTAAACTAAAAGTGTTATATAATAGTATATTGAGGGGTGAAAAAATTCCATTATCATGGAAGCAGTCACTAATAATATTAATTTTAAAACCAAATAAGGATCCTATGGATCCAGGTTCTTATAGACCAATATCTTTAATAAATCAAGATGCAAAAATCTTGACAGCAATAATGGCGAAGAGGTTAAATAAATTTATTTATAAGTATATACATAAAGATCAATGTGGTTTTATTCAAGGAAGACAGATGGCAAATTTAATAGGGAAAACGATAAATAAAATAAATATAATGGACAGAGATAAACAAAAAGCTGGAATTTTAGCCCTAGATATATTTAAAGCCTTTGATTGTGTGGAATGGCCGGCATTAAAAACAATTTTAAATAAAATAGGATTAGGAGAGAGATTTAAAGGGTTAATAAATCAATTGTATTCACATAATACATCTGTAGTGATGGTAAATGATGGATTTACAGAACAGATTCAAATAACAAGAGGAACGAGACAAGGATGTCCATTATCTCCAGTTTTATTTGCAATAGTTATAGAAATGTTAGCGAATGGGATAAGAAATGATGAGAATTTGGAAGGAATTGGAGTTAAGGAAAAAAATAAAATAAGCTTATTTGCAGATGACACATTGTTGACAATTAAGGATCCAATTGAAAAGATAGATAGGATAGATAAACATTTAATAGAGTTTGGGGAGAAGACGGGATTAGAAATAAATTGGGCCAAATCAGAAATAATGTTATTTAATTATACTAAAGAAGAAGTACAAAAATTTATAAGTAGTAAAAGAGGATTACTTAAAATAAAAGAATCAATTAAATATTTAGGAATAGAGATTACAAAAAATTTACAAGAATTACAGGAAAAAAATTTCAAGAAATTAAGATTAGAAACAAAAAGGAAATTAGAGGACTACAAAAATATAAAGCTATCGTGGTTTGGTAGAATAGCAGTGGTAAAAATGAAAATTTTACCTAAAATTAACTTTTTGTTTAGAATGCTACCAATAAAAATATCAGAGGAAGAATTAAAGGAGTGGCAAAAGATATTAAATAATTTTTGTAATGGAAATAAAAAATCGAGGATTAACAAGAAATATTGGTATAAAAGTCAAAAAGAAGGTGGCCTGGGACTTCCAAATTTAAAATGGTATTATTATGCAAATCAATTGAGATATATCATAGAGGGGGTTTCAGGAAAGGGTGATTTAGATTGGTTAGAGATAGAAGATATGAATATTGAGACAAAATTAGAAAATATATTTTTTAGGAATTTTTCAAAGAAAGAAATGGAGAAGATAGAAAATCCTTTTATAAAAAATATAATAGAAATATGGAAAAAAAATAAAAGAAAATTATTACCGAATATATCAATATTAACTCCGATAGTGATGATGGAAAAATTTCCAATAAATTTAAGAGAAATAATAGAGAAAGAAATAAAAAAACAAAAAATTTATAGATTAAAAGATTGGATGAAAATAATGATAAATAAAGATAGAATGAAAGAGAGATTGCAGGAAACTAAAATATCCTGGTTAAATTATATACAATTAGAGCAATGGACAAAGAGTATGAAAAGATATGTTAAGGATTTTAAAGAATATACTAAATTTGAACAAATTATTATTCAAAGAGAAAATATGCAAGAAAATGAAATACTAAAAGGTATTACAAGTGAAATATATAAAATATTAGCAAAAGAACAAGAAGAGGATTTTCTTAGAAAAATGTGGGAGGAAGAGATAGTACAAAATATAGATATACAAGAATGGAGAAAAATTTGGAAACAACGTCATTTAAAAAAATTATCAATAAGAATAAAAGAGAATTATTATAAATTAGTGTGGAAATGGTACTTGACTCCAGTGAAATTAAATCAAATAGATGAGAAATATTCAAGATTATGTTGGAGAGGATGTCAAGAAATTGGTACATATATGCATATGTGGTGGAATTGCAATAAGATAATGGAGTTTTGACAAAAGGTTTTTAAAGAGATAAAAGAGATTATAGGAGCAGATATACCAGTATGTCCAAATATTGCATTGTTATCTATATATGATAAGGTTGAGTGTACTCAAGTAAAGAAAGAATTAATAACAAATTTGTTAACTGCAGCGAGATTAATAATAGCAAAAAAATGGAAAGCAAATGAAAAATTTCAAATAGAGGAATGGTATAACGAAGTGTGGAAAATTGCAATTAATGATAAACATGTAGAATTAGGTTTATGAAAGGTTTGGTTAAAGGGAATGATTTTGAAGAAATTTGGAAAATATTTTTGGATAAAGTTCTGAAAAGAGATAGTAATACTACCCTGTCAAAAGAAGAATGGCAATTTTGGAAAGTGGATTAAATAAAAAGTTGGCTCTGGGGGTGGGTATTTTTTAGTTTTAGTTTTGTTTTTCTTTTATGTTGTATATTTTGTAATTCTTAGTAGGTGTGTGTGTCAAACTTGTGATTTATAGATTTAAATGGATAAGTGATGTTAATGTTTTTTTTTTAAAAAAAAAAGTTAAAAGAATTAACAATAGAAATAGATTAAAGGGGTTGTGAAAAATATTGAATTAAATGTGAAATTATAACAGTTGAACAGATTTATAAATTTAAGGGTAAAGGTGCAAAATAACAATGAAAGTTAGTATTGCTTAAGAGAAGAGAAAAAAAGAAAAAGAAAAAAAATTTTTTTTTAATTCACTATTATGTATATCACATGGTGTTTAATTTTTTTTTCTTGTTTTGTATTTGTGATTCAGTTATATAAATAAAAAAAATGCATGAATAAAAAAAAATACATTTCCTCATATTGTGATGACCCCCAACCATAAAATTATTTATTTATTATTTACAATGCCTCCTCCCCCTGCAAAGGCCACCTCACCGGCCAGGAACGGGGGAGGGGGCGGGCAGGGAGGGAAAGAGGAGCTGCGCGTCTCCCCTGGAAAAAAACTCCGAGAACTCCCCCCCGGGCTCTGCTTCTGCTTCACTCTTGTTTCCACTGGGGGGGCAGGTGGGAAAAGTTTCCAGAGTGTTGACTCTGGCCAGGGGGGGAGGAATCCCAACGCCTTTGTCTTTTGCGCCGGGTGCAGCTCACCCCCCTGGAAAAGCGCCACCTTGCAGCCCCCTGGCCCTTCCACAGCGCCCCCCTCCGTGGTGAGTGGGGCAGGGGTGGTGGTGAGGAGGGGGCCTACCCCCCGTGCTGCTGCCGCCCCCCCCAAGCTGGCCCATCAGATGGGAGGTTCTCCCGGTAGCGGAGAAGAGGAGTGATTTCAGTCCCTTCTGAACAGGGAGCAGGAGGACGCGAGCGCATGGCTCACGCTTGCGCACCACCACTCCTGCTGTGGCAACGCTGTGGCCGCACGCGCTCCCGCCAAAGGGAGGGAATGGAGCCTAAGACCATTGGAAATACGTATTTTCCAATGGTCTTAGGCGACCCCTGTGAAAGGGTCATTCGACCCCCAAAGGGCTCGCAACCCACAGGTTGGGAACCGCTGCTCTAGAAGTTGACCACCCCAAGGTAATTCAGTCCTTGAGGAAAACAAGTGCACAGGCCGAGGTCACTGCTTGATATGAAGGCACACTGGTGTCACAGAGCCCTGCTTCAGAGCACTTTCTTGTGGTAGGCCTCATATTTTGATCTAGCCTTCATGCAAAGAAGAGAATTTCCCCATGGTGAAGTTTTGCTGTCTTCTAGTGAGATCCTTGTTCATTATATCACTGAGACACCAATGGACAGGGTGAGAGGAATGGGATTACTTTCAGTTTCCTTTCTTAGACAATGAAGCAAGCAACTTTGTTCTGCTTTATCCATTAATACTGAAGTGAAACTTCTAACGAAAGCCAGATTTGCTGAGAACAAGATAATCCCAATACTGTGCCACCTATGCTGACTGCTGATCTATTTTCCTGGTCCTATTCAGCATATACAATATCAGGAAAAAGCATTTACATCACTAAAGAAAAGCTGATGAAGACAGGTGAAGGTGCAGACACATATCAAAACTTTCAATGATGATTTGTATGTGTATGATATGTAAGTGTGTGCATAGGTGCAAAATCATTGTTATTATTGGTATTTCAATAGGATTTCAATGCTACTCAACATTATGGGGAAGATTGTGACCTGGAGACCTGTAGGTCTGTTTAACATTTAAAAAGGAGTGGGGGAATGAGGGGAGAAAAATGAACTGGTAGCAAAAGGGTGGGTATGAACATGGCGGGGGGAGGAGTATGAGATGGCAGAAAAAAGTGGTGTCCCCAATTTTTCTGAGATTTTTTTTTCTTGAAAGACAAAGAGGAGAAATGGTTGTGTATAGAGAGCAACGTGTTCCTCTGTTTGTCTCTGCTTGGTGCAAAAAATTGCTAAGATTGTTTGCCTTGCATACACACTCCTTGCAAGTACAAGTGCAGTTGTAGATTTATATCTCACCTTTATCCTATGGGTAGGGCTCAAGGCAGTGTTCATAAATAACAATGAGGGAGGGAGGGAGGGTCAAGATGCCACTTTATGTCCAAAAGCAGAACCAAGGAGGTCTCTTGGGCAGGGACAAGGCTATGACAAGCAGATCTGCTTCTATTCTCCCTTCCTGATAATGCAGCACCCTTCTCACTCTTGTCCCCTACTGGCTAATCCTCCCAGGATTATCTCCTGCTTTCCCTAAATCTGCCCCTTTTCAGATATACCGTAAGGACAAGCAGTGAATTTTCTCTTCAATGAATGTGGTACTATTGGTACTAATGGTACTAATGGTAGCATGTGTAACCCAGTACAGCTTAAAGAGACACTCTCTTGAAGAAGCTTTTATAAAAAGAGATAAACAAATCTTTATTAAACATACTGTCAAGGTAAAACTTATTTTGTAATTAAGGATTCATAAACCAGCACAACACTTCTGTCTCAAATTCAACACTCAGCTCTCTCTATCCCCTCTCTCTGTTCTCTACACCCACTCTGTTCTCCACCTCCACTCTGTTCTGAACCTCAGTTCCATTTCCAGTTAAATTTCCATTATTCCTTTCCCCTATCTAGCCCCTCGCTTTGGCTATCTGGGGTTCTATTTGCTCCAGCCAATGCTTTGGAACCCCTGGAGTTGCCATGGTGCCTACATTATCAAGCCCCTCCCCCGCCAGGGTTCATCACAGGAAGGAGGGAGGAAGGGAAGGGAAGGGAAGGGAAGGGAAGATGGATGGATGGATGGATGGATGGATGGATGAGTAAGAACACAATGGCTGGGATCCTGCATCAGGTGGTGGTGGTAGTGGAATGTACTTGTGTAGCCAGGATGAGCTTACTGAAGATCCAGGAAGGAAACAGCTGCTCTTATGTTCCTGCCTGCAGCTGGATGCTACCTATATATTTTATTTATTTAATTAATTAATATGTTGCTTTTCTCCTGGATCAAGACCAAAGGTGGCCCACAAAGAAAATCACCTAAAACCTAGCAATCAGATTTTGAAGACAATTGAAATTGCATTAAAACAATGGTATAAAAAGTATACAGAAGTTAAAATACAGCAAACCTCTCCTCCCCCCCCACCCGGTGCCAAAAAGAAAGGGTCACTGCAAGCAGTTACTCAATAAAAATCTGTTTGAACAAAAAGGTCCTTGCCTGCTAGCAAAAGGAGAGCAAGGAGGGGGCCAGCCTAGCTTCCTGTGGAAGGGGACTCTGTTATCCTGTGTTTGGGGGGTCCCGGGAGGGGCGCCCAGATTGCCAAATAAAATACCAATTGGGGAAAATTAGCTGGAACACTGTTTTGGCTAGCGAGAGGCAAGGTAACTTTGCAAGATCTTAAAACCCAATGTCTACGGCTTCAGGCCAGGGAAAAGGCACACAAGTTTTAAAGTAACCAGAAATAACAGTTTTATTGAAAAGCAACAGAAATAAATAACATACACACGTACTAACTAACTGGGAAGTAGAATTGGAGAGCTTAAGGGTAGGCAATACGACACCTGGTCTCGTTGTCCTGGAGGAATGGAGAGATGGGGTTCAGAAGGAGAAAGCTCAGTGTGGTTGGCTGAGGGGAGTTCCTTAGACAAACCAGTGGCAGGGCAGGATGGCAGTCCAGGTAGATTCGAAGACCGTTTGAAAGTGAGGGGTTTTTACAGGGGAGTTTGTGCCTCTTGGCTATGGCAAGCCAGGTGAGAACAAAAGGAGTTTTGGCGCTGGACAAAGGACTTAGAAAGGTCAAATTTAACGTGATGAGCTTAACGCTTGATGACAATAGTATAGCCAATATGTAAATGCCTTGTTTACCAGGCTGGCTCTGTTGAGAGCCGTGCAGCTATTGTGAAGTTTGCACATGGGAAGTTCCCTGAAGCTGGGAGCAAAGCTTAGGTTGCTGGCCTCAAAAGAGTCTGGAATGTGAAAGTAATTAGCGGCTGCGCTCATGTCCGTGCTTGTCCGGAGAACTCGCAAACACGTGGAGTGAGGTGACTGAGAGCAGGTCCAGCTAAGGCCGAATTAGATGATATCAAGGTGATATCTGGGGGTCCCCACCCAGGGTGCCATACCAGAGATTACAACTCCAGATGATGGAGCAGCCACCCAGAAGGCCTTCTCCTATGTCCTCATCAACTGAGCCTGTGATGGTGGTAGGACCAAGAGAAAGTCCTCCCTCAAAGAACTTAAAACTCTGGCAAGTTCTTATAGGTAGAGACAGTCTTTCATATATTTTGGAAAAAACGTAACTTCCTGCACTCTTCCCTGGCCATGAAATGGCTCAGGGAGCACATGTCTGGCTTTGTGGGCTGGGACACGGGACACATTGCACAAGGAGCTACTGGAGCACAAATATTCTCAACATAATTCTTCTGTCCAATAAGTTATATGTATTGAAATGCAAACTTACCATATTATTAAAACACTTTATGTTTTAATAGATTTATACGTTATGTTTATACTCTATGTTTTAATAGTATGGCCAGTTTGTGTTTAAAAGTCTAAACTCCTCAATTAGCAATGGATGCAATTAAAATACTAAAAGCTCCAGCTCCTCCTTTTCAAACCTCTCTCTATATCAGCAACCAGTTGCTAAAAGTCTGCCTGACTAGAAAAGACTTTGCTTGTTTATGGAAGAACAATGGAGAGAGGCCTTATCCAATCCCCTTCAGAAATAATTTCTCTCTCTACAACTACTAAAGATTGTTCTCTCTCTCTCTCTCTCTCTCTCTCTCTCACACACACACACACACACACAAAGAAAAGAGAGAGACTATGAATACTATGAATACTAGGGCACTAGAGCCCTAACCATGGGATAAAGGTGAGCTCTGGGCCTGAAAGACTTATGTTCCATATTTGTGGAACTTCTCATCCAACTGATCCTGCATTAGCAATGTTTTGATACCACCAGAAAGTCTTTTGATTTCATCAGGAATAAGGCCTGACTTATTTTTGCTGTGTCTCACATCCCTTGGTTTCTTCCTTCCTGCCTTGCCTGGAATTTATTTCATGTGCTTTGCTACTGCTCATTTGTTTCTTAATTTTCAGGTTAATTGTTTTTAGCACTCAGCTGTAAGCTGCTTTGAGGAAGTCATTATTGCTGGAAAACTGGGCTATGAATATTTAAAATAAAAAAATTAACATAATTAGATCTCTACCTTGAGAAAAATGTCAAAACCATGAATTAACAAAAATAATTAAAGAATTTCAGCATAAGCTTTCCTGGGCTTTAGTCTACCTCTTCTACGCTCCATAAAAACATAAAACATACACATAAAAACAAACTGGTTACTCTTTGCCACAAGACTTTTTCCTTTTTTGTGTATAGACTTTCTCTCTGAAAAGTATTCAAATATCCACTAGATGTCCCTATTGCTATGCAACATTAGACACTCATTTTACACTGCCAGGTGGACGAATGCTTGCACCATGCATATATTAGACCTCAATCCACGTGAAACTTTTTCAGCGAAAGTGTTTTCACCGAGCACTGTTTAGTCCCATTTCGCCAGTATTGTTAGCAATGATCACAGGGAAACAGTAACATATATATAGAGTGTTAGCATTAGTATAAGCACCACATGTATACTGCAAAATATATGAGAACCCACAACAGATAAAATGCATTTTGGGGAAAAATATATTGGGTTATAGAGAACTAGCGCAGCATAGTGGCTTGATTGTTGGACTACAACCCTAGGATCAGGGTTCATTTCTCCGTTTGGCCATGGAAACCCACTGGTTGACCTGAAACACATCACTCACTCTGAGCCTCCAGAAAACTTCATGATAGGTTCATCTTAAGATCACCATAAGTTGGAAACAACTTGAAGACACGCAACAGCAATGTTGGATTATAGAAGCCTTGGTCAGAACTGGGCTTTTCAGAGATTTTTACATTAAAATAAAGTATGCTAGCTAAAACCTTAATCCATTTCTCAAAAATAGGTCATGCCAGACTAATCTTATCTCTTTTTATGATAGAGTTACTAGCTTAATAGATGAAGGGAATGCTGTGGATGTAGCATATCTCGATTTCAGTAAGGCCTTTGACAAAGTTCCCCATGACATTCTTGCAATGAAGCTGGTAAAATGTGGGCTGGACAGGGCTACTGTTAGTTGGATTTGTAATTGGCTGACCGACCGAACCCAAAGGGTGATCACGAATGGCTGCTTTTCATCCTGGAGAGAAGTGACTAGCAGGGTGCCACAGGGTTCTGTCCTGGGCCCAGTGCTGTTCAACATCTTCATCAATGACTGAATGAAGTTGTGGAAGGCATGCTGATCAAATTTGCAGACGATACCAAACTGGGAGGGGTTGCTAATACACCAGAGGACAGGATCAAAATTCAAAATGACCTGGACAGATTGGAGAGCTGGGCCAAGGCTAACAAAATGAAATTCAACAGAGAGAAGTGTAAGGTCCTACACTTAGGTAGAAAAAATGGAATACAGAAATATAGGATGGGGGACACGTGGCTGGATAGCAGTACGTGTGAAAGGGATCTAGGAATCTTAACAGACCACAAGCTGAACATGAGTCAGCAGTGTGATGCGGCAGCCAAGAAAGCCAATGCAATTCTCGGCTGCATCAATAGGAGTATGGTGTCTAGATCGAGGGAGGTACTGGTACCACTCTACTCTGATTTGGTTAGACCTCGTCTTGAATACTGTGTCCAGTTCTGGGCACCCCAATTCAAGAAGGACATAGTCAAGCTGGAATGTGCCAAGAGGAGGGTGACCAAAATGGTGGAGGGTCTGGAAGCCGTGCCCTATGAGGAGTGGCTTAGGGAACTGGGTATGTTTAGTCTGCAGAAGAGAAGGTTAAGAGGGGACATGATAGCCATGTTTAAATATTTGAAGGGATGCCATGTAGAGGAAGGAGAGGGCTTGTTTCCTGCTGCTCCAGAGACCAGGACAAGGAACAATGGATTTAAGCTGCAGGAAAGGAGATTCCACCTGAACCTCAGGAAGAACTTCCTGACAGTCAGGGCTGTCCAGCAGTGGAATATGCTGCCTTGGAGTGTAGTGGAGTCTCCTTCTTTGGAGGGTTTTAAGCAGAGGCTAGATGGCCATCTGTCGGGAGTGCTTTGAGGGTGTTCCTGCATGGCAGGAGGTTGGACTGGATGGCCCGTGTGATCTCTTCCAACTCTACATTTCTCTGATTCTATGATTCTATATTCGGCTCTCCCTAATCTTGCCTTTCTGAATATGGACGCAGGCAAGGAGCAAGGGATGCTGAAGCAACCCCCACACCTGCAAATAACTGAGTAAAAGATAAGGGCAGCTGTAGTAAAAGTTGCCAAAGACTAAGAGTTTTACTTTGATCAATTAAACACATTCATGATTCTAATAACCTCATTTCAACAATATCGCATGCAATGGTTTATTGCGTTATTAGTTGCCTAAGGCAAAAAGTGATTGCAGAGGTTTCTGAAAAGCTGGCAACGTTCATTGTGTCCTGACTGCCCTGAGCCTCAACTTCAAACAGAGAGAGAAAGAGAAAGAGAGAAAGACCAAATGTCCAAGGCCACTGTAAACAAATCAAGGGGGAAAATGAGAACGTACATAGTTTAGAAAACTGTAAAATGCGGACGGAAAAAACCACCACCCGTCAGCGCCAAGTGCGAGAGGCACACCCAAGCCTTGCACTCCAGGCCTGTCCAGCCTGACACCTCTTTGTGTTCAGGTCTGAACATCCAGGGAGATCTCTGAATCAAGCCAGGGCCAGGACAAACAGGTCTGCCTCAGTTCTCCCCTTCGGAGAACTCAGTCGCTTCCTCACTCTTGTCCCCCCCCTTACTTCTTCCCTTCAGGACTCTCTCCTTTTACCGCCTTCTCTAAATCTGCCCTCCTCCCAGATGTAAGGATCAGCAGTGATTTATATTTTCCAAGACTGTGGTACTGTTGGCACTAAGGTCAAGATGATATTATTGTTAGCGTGTATATTCCAGGATTCAAAATAAGACTCTGTGACACTGTTTTAAGGAACACAGACCTTCAAACATTTATTGTAACACTGTTGCTTTAAATGTGTTTTCTAAATGTTTATAAATAGCACACCATTCTCTCTGGCCATTTCCACACCGGGCTTCTGTAATGGTACAGAGCGACTTCTCACAGAGGTCTTCTGCACCCTAGAGTGGACTGGTGTGGACTACTTTTTGTAGTTCCACACCAAAATCCACTCAGGAGTGGCCAGAACTAGCCATGCTGCGTGTTTTTTAAAAACCTCTTTTTCGAGGTTTTTAAAAAGCACGGAGCGCGCAGCTCGTCGCCCAGCTCAGAAGCAGATTTGCAGACGCACGCAAGTGCATGCCTGTAGATCTGCCGGGGGCGGACTTCCAGCTGACGAGCTTCTCCGGTTGGTGGAGAGCCTCCACCAACTGGAAGCCGCCATTTGGGATGCCGGAGGAGTGTGGAGCTGCGAGCTCACGCTGCTGCACGTGGCGACGGACTCGCCCAACTGCTGGTAAGCTCCATTTTCAGGCGGTTTTTTTTTTATTATTTATTTATTTGTATCCCGCCTCTCCATATGGATCGAGGCGGCGAACAATTTAGAAATAGCATGTATTTCGATACATTTTTCTATACATGCCCCCAACAAGCTGGGTACTCATTTTACCGACCTGCGAAAGGATGGAAGGCTGAGTCAACCTTGGAGCCCGGCAGGATCGAACTCATAACCTTGTGGCTTGCAGTACTGGCATTTAACCACTGCGCCACCAGGGCTCCCTGGTTTTTGCCCCCTACACGTGTGGAAAGTGCCTCTCTCTGTGTCTCTTTCAATTCATTCACTATCTCTCGTACACCCAATTTCTCAGTTCTCTCTTCCACAGAGCTCTTCAAATCTCCAGCCTCTTCCAAACACATCACAAATCACACTCCTCTTCAAACACCTACCAGACAGTTAAAATCCGTTATTTTCCTCTTTCCACCAGCCCCTCCCCTGGGCTATCCAAGGTTCCATTTCACCAGCCAATCAGCTTAAACACTCTCAGTTGCCAAGGAGGCTCTGTTGTCAAGACCCCCTCCCATCAGGTTTGTCACAAAAACAAATTCGCACAGCTTTTTATACCCAGATGCAATGAAATTTGAACCTGAACTCTCTCAGAAGTGACATTATTTCTTTAGTTCTACTGCACAAGAGTGCAGTCCAACTCTCAAACCATTACACTGGCTCCCAGTTGTTTTTATTAGTCCCACAGTATGTTTCAAATACAGTTAAAGCTCTTGGGGGACTTTCTGTTCTACTTAATTTATTAAGAAAGGGAGTTATTTGTGGTAATTGAAGCCAAGTAGGATCACTCTAAGTTTATACTTAAGTAAGTCTAATTGTATAAGTTTTCCAGTTATAAATAAAGCCTATATTCTATTTATTTTATGTTATTTTGTTTTGTTTTGCTTTTGGACAGAGGACATCTAAAAAGGGACACAATATTTTGAACATCTCCTCAGAAAATGGATTGGTTATTTTATTTTCTTTAACTTAGATGAAAATGTATTTATATCATGTTTTTCTGACATCTCTTTTTCTATTTGTACCCTAACCTATTTATAAAAACAAGAATTCTTAAGCAGAAATCTTAACCTTAGCTTGGAATCCAACCAGGTCTCACTACAAAGTAATACTAGTGTCCAAAGAGGAGACTCCGTTGATCTAGTTCCACATGATGATTTGAACACAAAAATAGTGAGTTGTCTTACTGTGTTGGCTTATTTCTTTGAATTTGCATCTTGGAGACATAAAGGGGAAGCACTCCAGAAGCATCTCTTAGAATCTCTGCTCCCCGCTCTACCTTGAAAATCTGCTTCTCTGTTCTTAAAACAGCAATAATGAATATTCTCTGTGTGATTGCAAACAATGAGCAAAATATTTGTGGGCAGAACAATTAAGCACATTGGCTAGGAAGAAGTGGTGAGAAGGGGCAGTTTTTCAAGTCACATTCTTCCATACAGAAAAGTAGAGAGACCAATTCAAAACCACAAGTACCCAGAATTGGACTGGGATAGTGTCATTGCTCCTGCAGTGGGTCGATTGAAGCATCTAGGGAGGACTGTCTAGACAGGATGGAATGCATCCTAGACCATCATCTCTTGCAAAACTGAAATATAAGGCTGACTCTGCCGTTCTTGCCAAGATCTCTATAGGACACACATCTTTCTCCACAGAGCTCCCACTGTGACTTATACCACTACTATTTCCCCATACCGTTAGAAGATATCTGGTGTTTTAACAGAAGTGCCATTGGCAGGCTATGGCATCAAAGATATCTTTCCTTTTCTAGTGAGTAACCAAAACTGGGATTAAAAGACAAGGCTGACTTGAAGAAGAAGAAGAAGAAGAAGAAGAAGAAGAAGAAGAAGAAGAAGAAGAAGAAGAAGAAATAAACACCTGTCTTTAGAAAATGGCCATTGTATTCTCTTGTCTCCCTGTCAATCTATTTTTCAGTCTCTTTGCATCCCTCTACCTCATGAATTAGCCTTATGCTGGAGTAAATGGAATGCTCATAGAAACAATAATAATTGCCCCTTCAAAACCATTACAAAACCTCAAATCGAGTCTTCCTCGAGTCTGGAAGTAATTAAGCAGATAAATTCCATCTTAATGGACTCTTCTCTCATTAGAGGAAAGACAAAAATGTGACTCTTTAGCAAACCAAGATCTGACTGCGGCAAACAAACCATCAGAGCGCACACACTGCTTAGTCATTAAAACATTGATTGAGACCAAACCGTTAGATCATAGGCATCTATAACAAACAGCCTATAAAGACGTTGGAGGGGCTTTACAGGAATTTTTTTTTTTTTTTGGCTCACATTAGTAAAAATTTATAGCAATTCAAATAGCCTTTGGATAGAAAGACAAGACTAAGGCTGGCCCGAGACATTTTTCTGCCTGAGGCAAATCTGTCTCTCCACTATTCCCCAGTTCTTAGATGAACTGGCAATTGAATCTGACTTCAGTGCTACCAACATACATCCTCCACTGAACCTTAAGGGTATAAGTTATTCTCAGGATGGGATTGGGGGAAGAGGCCATGGAGTTCACACAGCTCTGTCCTCATACACTTTGTGACTGCTCCTTTCCTCTCAGCATATGCATCTTGTGCATCTTGCACAGTTGCCTCAACTCTACCCCATGGATTCATGGAGGAGGCCATGGTCAGGACTGAGGCAACCTAATCAGGCAACACAGTTGAGCCAAGATCCTGTTTGACACTGATAAAGCATAAAGGTATACACTAACGCAGAGTCCCAGATGCCAGAAAGAAGGGACAGAGGCAAGAGGTAAAACCAGCAGATCTCTTTTCTATGGCATTGCAAAATGAAGTAGGAAGGAGCTTTCCTGGTGCCCTGCCACAGCCAATCAAGGCCTTTTGGGATTGGGGATAGACCTTTGCCTAGTTGCTGCCTGGCAGCTGTTGCACTGCCTTTCAAGCAGTGTTGCACAAGGAGGTACTCCTTGTTCTGTTTTAATCTTGTTAACTGCCTTGAGTTGCACTGTTAAGAGAAAAGCAGGCTATACATACATACATACATACATACATACATACATACATACATACATACATCTCAATGGCACCTTCCACAATGTCACACAAAGAAAATCCACCTGTGTAACTCCAAGCAAGCACCTGCTGGCAGGTGGATTCTGGGAGTTGTAGTTCAAAGAGTAACTTGTCCACTCTCTGCTTCTTCTCCCCCGCTTTCCTTCTCAGTCAATTTTTTCTACATTAAACTTTACCATGAAGACTTCAGCTTAGGCCTTTAGTCCTCCATCCCCTAAGCTGAAGCATGTGCAACTGTCATCAATGCAGAGAATTATGCCATTATCTCCTGTAACAAAGATCCTTCATCTGTTTCTTTTGCTTCTCCCTGTGTTGAATTTTAAATTTTTAGCACTCCCAGGTTATTAAAGGAGATGCACTCACTGAATGATGCAATATCACATACAGTTGTCCCTCCACATTTGCTAGGATTAGGGGCACAGGACTCCTGTGAAAGTGAAAAAACCATGAATAACTCTTGGCCTTCCCAAACCATATTTAACAAACAAACAAACAAACAAACAAGTATGATCACCATATTCAACCCACTATGGATTCCTTTAAAGCATCAGGGTTCCTTCACAAGGCAGAAGCGAGTGGCTGATGGGGCTTACTACCATGTCCACTGATGCCCACACATTTTTAATAAGGACTTGGCCTCATTTGCAGTTTCTCAGTCTCACAAGGTTTGCAGTCTTATTAAAAATGGCATAGGGAGGCAGCAGAGGTGATAGCAAATAATCCGTGCATAATCAAATCCACAAAAGTGAAACCCGCAAATGTGAAGGGCTGACTGTAAGTTTAAATGTTCACTTTAACCAGTTTTGGAAAACTAACATGAGTCAAGATGGTTGCTTCCATTGGATTCATTCAAACTATGCAGGAGGAGAATCATTCAAAACTTTTTTCTTCTCCTCAAATGTGTATAGTGTCTTACAAAAATAGCCCTTCTTTGACTGCAGTAGTCACACCACTGATGGATTGTTCCAGGTTGGAAAGGATTTAGCACATCAAAGCCACTAAGTCTGCCTGAAAGAGATCCAAAGAGAAAGAAGATGAGGGGCACATTTCACTGTTTTGAATGTGCTGCATAAAGATAAGAACACATCTTTCCTTAAAGCTTTAATAGATGGTAAAAGCAATTGATGAGGACATCAGTGAAGGCCTCTCTAACATTCTTTCTATCAGCAAAGAGAACAGAGAACTTGACATGACTGAAACCAAAATGGGGCCACTGCAAAACAATGGAGAGATAATAAGCTGAAACCCTGAACAGCAGAATTCCTGTTAGGGAATGAGAATCCATTGCAGTCTTTTGATGCAGATTCCACTAACAGAACTATAGGATATGAACTTCTTCTATATCTGTATGTGTAATTCTTCACATAAAGATCTCATTTTGTACATGGGAAAACTGCCTTACAATCAGAATCATTAGGAGTAATTCTCTGTTTTACCAAACGTTGTAAGTTTATATATGTAAAGCAGTCACATAAGGCTGCACAGTAGAAGATCAGGACTTCATGATTACTTTCTAGCTATTAGTTTTAATGCACTTAACATTAGCATTTGACAAAAATATTGGAGGTCACTTTATGCCCTTTCAGGATGTCTAGATTGTGGCATGTCCTTTTCTTGTAAGTCACCAACCACTTCTATTCTAGATACTTAATTAACTTTCTGAGAACCTTGTCCATTTGTTCTTTCAGAGGAACTTTTCAGAATTCTAGTTCCCCATTTGTGATTAGCAGTGAGCTTTTAACTGTTCTTTTCAACAAATTCGTATCAGATTAACATAATTTAGACCACATTTCCTGAAAGCCCAGGACTCCTGCCAGTGTTGGGGAAACTGAAAGTTATTTTCACAGAAATGGGCAGTGAACCCTGTGGTTTAATTGTACAAGTTACTCTATTGTTAATATCATTTTAGCTTTTTTTCCCCTGCAGTTCTTTCTAAATTTGTATCTGTCCATCAATTGGTAAAGAAAATTGATTGTTTGAATGTAGTCTATAAAGCCAGGAAATATCATCCCCTATTATTAGCTGAATAATAATTTAGCCAACTGGCCCTTACAAGCTGGTAGGCTGAACATGAATCTTAGCTATGGGTCACATTGTTAAAAACCCTGTTGGAGGTGACTGTAGGTGGCAGAAAGTTTAACTGAAATAGAAAATAGCATAACAATGAAGACAAAATGTTAATTTTATTCCAGTTCTACAAAGTGGATTTTCTGTGGTCACAGGAGCCCAGAAACGAAAAGGAGAATTGGTGGGATGTAAATATGTGAAGATACTTTCTTTTAGACTTTCCCCTTAAGATTACTTTCTTTTCCTCCCTCCCTCCCTTCATTTTTTTTTTTTTTTTGTATATTCCCTCCACCCTATCAGTTGACAGAACAAATCTGTTATTGAGGACATATGTTGGTAAATGTGAGGGATATTAGCAATTCGCTCCAAGCAGAGTAATCAATTGGTTAGACAGAATCTGAACATCAACCAGTCCTCCACCTAACAACCATACAGGGTTCAGAAGAGAAAGAAACATACTCTGCATTGAGAGAAATAGCTATGAGATGTACCTACAATACTCTCCATCCAACATCCCTACACCTGCCTTTTCTCATTTGCAGGCCATTTCCTGGTCAGTTAAGATTGTGGGAAGACCATCAGACAAGCATCCAGATGTCTTTCTGTAGCTGGACACAGAGCAAAAGGCACCTGCAGGGACCTCCAGGGTCTACCAGAATTCCCCGAGGATGATGTCAGTGTTCTGTATGTGGCTATAAGAAAATAACCAGAAAAATTTCTGCTGCTTCTCCCCGCTCACTGTCCATCAATTAGGAAATGTCCAGGTTTGGGGCAGCAGCTGAAAAAAGATAGGGGATTTTGGTTGGGGAAAATTTTGGTTGTTACGCAATTGGTAGAGAACACTCATCTCAGCAATAAACAAGAAGATGAATCATGATGGCATAAGCCCTGCTTACACCACCATAATTCATCAGTAGAATACCAGCCTCTGTGTTCTTTGTAATGGGTGTGTGTGTGTGTATAAAAGCAGCTTTACTCATAGATTTGGCCATGGAATTCTACTGGGTGACCCTGTGCTAATTACAGTCTCTCAACCTCAGAGGAAGGCAACGACAAACCTCCTCTGAACAAATCTTCCAGGAAAACCCCATGATAGGTTTGCTTTAGGGCTGCCATAAATTGGAAACAACTTGAAGGCACACACACCAACCACAATTGCTCACAGTTTGTCATTCAAACACACATGCACAGAGAGAGAGAGAGAGAGAACATATTTTTTCCTGTTTGACAGAAATCTTAGCTAAAGGGGTTGTTCTCAGATCATAGTAAATGAGGGTATTATTCCTTCTTGCTTGTTTAAGGAGATGAGATTTAAAAAATGTAACCTAGAGTGCTGGCCTAAATACCTTGGAGGCACTAGATCCCTATCAGATCTTGGAAGCTGAGTAAGATCAGCCCTGGTTAGTACTTGAATGGGACACCACAATTAATACCAGGAACAGTTGTCTATATTTCAGAGGAAGGAACTGGAAAAACCACCTCTGAGTATTCCTTGCCTAAGAAAATCCTATAAAATCCATAAGTTGACAGGGAACCTGAAGCCACATCCGCACACACACATAAGTCACCATAGATATATATTGTGCCCTATACTCCTAACATCTAAAGAGTATAAGTATGCAAAGCTTGCCAGCTCCAACAGTTACAAGGTATTTTTTTTTTTTCAATAGAATGATGAAAGCTTGAATTTTGGGGACATGACCTAGGAATTTTTTTTTTAAAAAAAATATGAATCCCTATATAGCCAAGATGCAAAATGAACTTTTATATAATGGTCTCTATTAATTTGACAGCAGTGAAATAGGCACTGATGTTGTCTTATCTGAACTGATAAGAAAAGAACAACTTCATCCAATTGCAAAGAAATCTAATTTGGGTTTTGATCATTTCTAGAGACCAAGAAACCTATTATTAGCATTTCTTTTTTTAAAAAAAGAAAGAAAGATTATTATTTTCATGGAACAGCTTGTCATTTTTGTACATTATGTACTCTGTATTTCAGTCTTTGGACTGTTTTTAGATCTGAATGCTAAAGAACTTGCATTGTCAAGAAAGTGCAATGAGAATATTGAACCTCTTCCAAACCCAGAAATTGTGAGTTATAATGGCTATGATCTGGCCAAAATTAACTACCTTTATTTTTTCATGCCTATGCTATCCTATACACATTTATCTAGATATAAAGTTCAATTGATTTCTTTCAGGTTAAAATTTAGGAAAAAGTTATATTTGAGAATACCATATTGGACTTCCCCACACGAAGCATTCTATAGATTTGAGAAAATAAGAATAAAGTCCAATTGATTTCAATAAATGGGCTTACTTTTCTAATACACATTGCAATGTAGTTAACTTATTTTAGTCAACAACATTCATTTCAGTGGCAGAGATTGCTAAATTCACAGAGTGAAATGAGAGACCTTAATTTTGTCTGGATTGTGTGGCAAATTTCCTAGGAAAGACTGAACATAGACAACAAGAAATACAAAGGAATAGAAATAAATGACTTGTAATGTAATCCTGTCCCTAAATTTTTCCAGATGGATTGAAATAAGTGTGTGACAAATTCACTTATACTTGCAGGAGACAAAATCATCAGTAAGACAATGGCAGCTCCAAACAAAGTTTCCACCAAAATAGCCTTGACTGATGTAGCGAATGATATTCTAGTGGCAAAGGTGCAGTGGCAAACTTCTGTGTTGATCCTGTTGGATCGTTCTTTCTTTTTTCATTATATACACTCTCACTTGGATTTCTTATTTCTAAACTAGGTTTTCAGAATAACATTTACGCAGATGACAGATTTTTCAGAGATTCAAATCAATTAATGCCACTATGTGGCAGTCAGTGATGGACTGTCTGTCATGTGTTTCTTTGTGGATGATTGCTCACCATCTTAAGCTGAACATGGACAAACTGGAGATTTTGGTATTTCAGTCTGATCATCCAGCAGCCCCTCTGTCATGTACCCCACTGGGTTTATAGGGTTGCACAGTGGCTCCCATGTGGATTGCCAGGAACCTTGGAGTCCTGGTGGATATCACCTATCTCTTGTGTCCCTTTATCGGGGTACAGCAAAGGCATGTAATTTCCATCTTTGACCATCCACAGGATCTGGAGGTTCTTGAGTGTAGAGACTGCTCATCTGTTTGTTCAGGCCTTGGTTATCTCACACCTAGATTATTCTAACAGTTTACTAGCAGTTTGTCTTCCTTCTCCCTTCTTCCTCTCATTTTAACTCAGAACAATGCTATCTGGGTTGTTTTAAATCTCTCTAAATATTCACCTGTTTCTTGTTCCTGTAGATCCCTTCACTGGCTACCAGTTTGGGCCAGAGCCTGTCTGAAATGTTTAGTTCTGGTATTCAAGGCTTCGCATTCTAGCCTCCCTCAGTACCTCACAGCTCGGCTAATATAGTATGCTCCATCCAGGAATTAAGATCTACAGGCAAAGGATTACTTTGTATGAATGCATACAGTTTTGTCAAGGCTGTGAGCCTTTCAAGATCTGGCTCCGCATTTGTGGAATGGTCTTCCTTTGGACCTCTGGCTGGAGGAGGATCTCGCCCATTTTCATAAACAGTTGAAGACTTTCCTCTTTGATTTACCATATTAAGCCACTGAGTTGTGTTTAAGCTGCTGAGATGGGTAATGACTGGTGGGGTGTTGGGGATTTCATTCCATGTATTGCTGTAGTGTTGTTTATTGTCTTTGTCCCTGACTGTATATGCTGATGGTCCATCCTTTTGTTGAAAAGGGCATTACAAATATACATGAGTTTGCCATTGCACCTATCCTATTCTGATTAGTGACCACTACTAGAAATGTATTTAGATATGGGGGGATGTAATTCTTCATGAAGTTTATTCTGATGGAAGTAATGTTAGCAATTTTCTTCCCACTATGAGGAAGTCTTCAAAAATCACATTGTTCTTGAAGCCTATTCACAATTCAGCACTCATTCTGCATAAAATGTACACATGTACAGAAAACAGTAAATCTTTTGTACAGAAAACAGCATTTTCTAAACAGGAAACATAATTTTCCGCACATAAACATTATTTCCTGTGCTGAAAATGCTGTCTTCTGCACAGAAAATGCCATTTTCTATGCAAAACAACTGCATACAAATTTTGTGCAGAAGTCCTGAGTTGTGAAGATTCTTGTCACTTTAGGATTCCTCTTGTCAAGGTTTATCTTTATGTTCCAGTCCTAAACATGTGTCCCTGGATGATCAATCCTTTATTTTTGTATTTTGATGAATACACATCCAAGTAAATTTGGGGGCACTTGTATCCTAAGCACAGTTAAGTCTCAACACAGTTGTGTCGTTCTGTGCCTTCAAATAATTTCTGACTTATGCCAAACCTAAAGTGAGCCTATCACAGAGCTTTTTTTGGCAAGATTTTTTTTTTGCTTTGTTTTGTTTTGAGAGGACTGTCTTTCCCTTCCTCTGAGGCTGAGAGAATATGATTCGCCCAAGGCCACTCAGCAGGTTTCCATGGCTGAGAGAGGATTCCAACCCTCTTTCCAAAGTCATAGTCCAATGCTCAAACCACTATGCCAGACTGGCTCTCTAAACATTGTTACATAGGAATAAAGCTCATTGATTTCAGTTGGTGCCAGTTTTTCTTTGAAGTAAATTCCATCATCAAGATATTCCAATATAATCAATGTTTACACAGTCTATACTAGGTGTTTTTGTTGACAGCTGGCATTGACCAGATGCCACAGTGCTGTGGTTGAGTATTAACTGGTCAACAGCTCTGGGTATTAATTGCCCAGATGACCATGTCTGGCAAAAATCTTACACATCTGTAGCCCAATTTAAGGTATTGAAAGATCAATCTGCTTCAGATATGTACTCTGTCATGCAAGGAAATGCGATGTAATGCCACATGGAAAAGGGAACCATTCTGCTCATAGATCATATTCTGGTACAAGCTAATCCTTTTATTCCTCATCTCTAATCAGAGAAGTTCATCTTCTTCTTGTCTTGTTGGACATTTGCCTAGCCCCCTCCCTTATATGGTGCTATATCTGTTGGAGCAAATGTCTTGTCACAGATGCAAGGGAGCAGCCTGTTGAATGCAATTTCCTGTCATGAATAGTTACCAAAAAAATGTCAGGGATCCTTCATCTCAGAAGCTAGCCCCAGGCTAGTAGAACCAAAACATCATGAATCCAGTGACTTATAAAGTGGCAAGGACAACTTAACAGATTACAAATCACCATTGAGAGGCCTACTGATTGTTAATTTTTGTCAGCACATCCCTGATTAATTCGTCTTGGATGAACACTTGCAAAACAGTTCCATTGACCAAAATTCCTGTATTTAAATATTAGTAAGTATTATTATTGGCTAAAACCAACCATGCCACACCACATCCATTGGTGCACTTCAACATCCAACCTCAGTCTTGCTGTCCTATGCCATGCTGAAAACTTGCTTAAAAGGTTTTCCCAGCCCTTAGGTTGTATGGAGGGCAGGTGCAAGAATGAAAGACGGTCCAATTCCAGTGGAAGCAGAAGAATCCAGCAGGCAAATATTACTGGATGATGATGATGATGACAATGATATGTACATAAAGCAAAAGCCACTCTATCTACAGTTACTTGCACATTCAGACTACAGTTATCACAGCCTGTAGCATAAGGTACAGTTTACCTGCCACTGCAGGTGATACAAGAGTGGCTAAAGATTAGGGAGAGTGGCAGCCACCACCAGCTTGTCGAAAGAAATTTTCTCCTGGGAAAGAACAACCCAATTTCTTACCACATCTCTTTGTTCTGCTTCTGAACAAGATTCATTATGTTTCTGTCTGAGATGCAAAGTACAGCAAACCACTGTTTCAGAACTACATCAAAACAGATACAGAAATACACACTAGTTTGAATTAATGTACTTATTAGAAAACACACATTTACCTATATTGCTTGAGGCTTATCTGATGTGTATACAAGGTTTTGATATGAAACACTGTTATTTTCCTTTACTTAGCTATTATATGCACATCAAAACAATGTTTCTTTGATGTGACTGAGCATTTGTACTTCTATGGTATATTCAGCCATTCTTCCTTTCTATTTCTCTTTGTTGCAATTACTCTCTCCGTGGGTCTCCACTTCTCTTTCACAAGCAATTTAGTATGTAAAGCATAAAATAGCACACACTGTCATAGAATAAGGGACATTCTACAGCGTTACAGCACTTTCAGCAGGACCTACAGGCTGAAAAACATCTCTTTGTGTGGTAAGGTCACCACAACTTCATATTTGGGCAATGAGACAGTCCTGAGGTTGCTCAGTGAGGCATTAGACCACTTGGACATGCAGTCATTTCTGCCATAAAAGTGGTTTTGGTAGCAACAAGACCATGGTGCAGTAGCACAGGCCGGATGGCACAGAAAATCCAACATATAAGTGTTATAGCATAGAGATTCAAATTCCCTCATGTTAAGCAGTAGAGAGTTGAAACATTGCTGAGTGAGATGACAGGAATGGGAGGAAGGGCTTGCTAGTTCAGACCACTGAAAGCCTTATTTGTCATGCCAAGAGCCTCTAGGAGATCAGCTTACATTGACGTTGCTGTATTAAAGAATGTTCTCTTGTGTCCAGCTCTGTCTGAAAAAATGTGCTTCTCTAGCCCATGAACTGATTTGTCACTGATTTGTGGGGGCAAAAAGCTCAAGAGAAGAATTGCAACCTCAGGACACCCTTGTGAGGTGGCCTGGCTTAAGAAGCAGTGATGTGGCAAAGCCACTGCGATTCCACTCATGCAGATTTCACTAATGCTTTCCTACAAGATGGGACTCACTGGAGCCACTGAATGAAGTCAAGAAATATTTCTCTCCCAAGAATACTGGAGGGTTCCTAGACACTTTTTGTTTGTTTGTGCCTTTTTTTTGTTATGACAACTGACTTGAATTAAGAGGAACTGTCCAAAAAATCTTTCCTCAAGTAATTTCTCAGGAACATCTTGCTAGTTCTCACATCTTTGTCACTTTTCTTCTTCCCTTTAAGATTTTACTGTACAATCCTATACATGGCTTCTCTGGAGTAGTCTCTACAGAGTTGAGTTGGATTTATTCCATGGTAAATGTGCATATGACTGCAACCTTAGACCTGAATCCTATGAGTAGTTGCACTCAAATAGATACATTGATGCAACACCTATGTGTTGACTCACCATTCAATAACTGATTTAAGGGGTCTACCCTAGTTGGGACTAACCAAGAGGCTTCAGGCCATAGTGTTATCGAAGTAGGATGTAATGTCATAAGTCAAATCCAAAAGCCCCCTTTTCAGCAAAGGATATTGGCACAGCTAGCTGTGTTGAGGAGAAAATACTACCCAATTCAGTATAGAGATCATGGTTATTCCTTTAAATGTTGTGAGCCAGTCAAAGAGGAAGCAGCATTGAAGTTCCTGCCCATTCCTCGTTCTCCTACAATCCTTCTGTCTGCTATGGGAGAGAACTGGAATTTTGCACAGAATCACAGACTGAAGAGGATTAAAGAAACTGCTATCAGAGGACCCAGTTGCTTTACTTTCTTCTATTCTTTAAAACTTGATCTCCAACAGGAGTGGAGAACTCATGTTCCTCTAGGCGTTGTTGCATTGCAACTCCTATCAGCCCTAGGCAGCATAGTCTATGGTGTAGGACAATGGGAGTTGCAGACCACAAATATCTGGCAGGCAACATGTTTGCCATGACTGATCTCCAAGTTACAATCTGGCAAGCTTTAATATGATTATAATTATTTTGTGTGTTCACTTTAAACTGAATTAGTAGTTTGCGGGGGAAAGATGCTTCCTTTGGTTTTTCAGCAAACGGAACATACTTCTCATGTAAATTGAAGGTGCTGGTGAAGACACTCAAACTCTTAAAAGGCTTGTAACCTTGATACCTGAAGGAGTATCTCTCCCTATATGTGTCTGCTTAAGATATAAGGTCTCAGTGGCGGACCTTGGGGTGCGTAGAGGAGGGGCGGGAGGGGGCATGGCCATAGCACGTAGGGGCATGGCCACCATGCCTGGGGGCATGGCTACAAGCCAGGACACCCCCAAAATATTGCCATCAGGGATGAACCGCCCCC
The DNA here is from genome assembly GCA_948474755.1 of Ctenosaura bakeri. Classification (NCBI taxonomy): domain Eukaryota; kingdom Metazoa; phylum Chordata; class Lepidosauria; order Squamata; family Iguanidae; genus Ctenosaura; species Ctenosaura bakeri. Next base: position 52,284 of record CAOLHI010005077.1, on the reverse strand, counting down.
ATCGCTCCCCTCTGTCCCTACACAACTGTAAGGTCTCCAGAAGCTACTCTCTTCTGTGTCCCATCAGTCTGGGAAGATGTGGAAGAGAGCTTTCTTCATTGTAGCACCCGAGCTACAGAATATCCTTCTCCACAGAGGCCCAATTGATGCCAGTTCTTGGTGTCACTCCAGCATCAAGTAACAACAGGTTTATAAAAACTAAAGGCTTTGCAGCACTCATGGGCAAATTCATTTTTTTTAAAAAGAAAGAAACCTGTTTTAATTGGTTTTACATTGTCTTATTTTAATTTGTTGAATTAATATGTTTTTAATCTGTGTAAATTATCTTTTATGGTTTTAAATTGTCTTAAATGATCAGGCTGATTTTATTGTATGCTGCCCTGAGTTCTTTTGACATATAAATATTTTAATAAACAAACAAACAAACAAATATTATTTCCACAGCAAAGCTATAGAATCAGAGAGTGAAGGGACAAGCAGTTCACTCATGTCCCTGTGAGTGAGCAAAAATGAAACACCTATAAGATGACACCAAAGAACCATAGGGACTTGCTAAAAAAATAAAAATCCTCATATCTTACATTTCACCCTTAGTTAACTGAGGAGGCTCAGTGAAATAATGATGGAGACATGGCAATTAACATGCACACTGCTATCAAGAGATTTACATAACTGGGTCTAGTTATGTCAGGCAAATGGGATGAGAAAAATCATCACAGGAGGCCCTAATCAGTATAAAACTATTTGTGTATTACATCTGCTGTATTTGGATACCCTGAGTTAAAATAACACTACTTACATCTATATTTACCCAGGGTTTCCAAAGGCAGAGTTTGTGATTTGCAAAAATTAGGAAATCACAAGAAACTGATGGAATATTTTAAAGGCGATTTTTCTCTTCAGAATGAACCACTGTGACTTAGGGAACAGCTTTCAGGTAACAGAAAGAATTTCAGAAACACAATAATTGTTTATATATCAACCAAAGACATCTGACCACTTGCAGGTAAGCTTGCCCATAAAAGTTGCAAATGTGTTTTCTCTGCACCCTAATCCACTGAAATAGCCGCAGTCTTAGGCTCTTTCCGCACCAGGCTATTAAAACGGCGCAGAGCGACCTCCGCCAGAGGTCTTCTGCACCGTGGAGTGGACTGAGGTGGACTTCCTTTTGTAGTTTCGCACCTCAGTCCGGTTCGGAGCGACTAGAACTGTTCATGCAGCATGCTTTTTAAAAACCTCTTTTAAGAGGTTTTCAAAAAGCACAGAGCACGACTCCGTGTTGCTCCATCGTCGCGCTCCAATGTAGATTTGCAGGTGCGCACTAGTGCATGCCTGAAGTTCTGCCGGGGGTGGGCTTTAGGCTGGCGAGCTTTTCTGGTTGGTGGAGAGCCTCCACCAACCAGAAGCCACCATTTTGGATGCTGGAGCAGTGCGGAGTGACAAGCTCGCACTGATCCTTATCCCGACGGACTCGCCCAGATGCTGAAGAAATCCGGTGAGTCCCATTTTTGCACGGTTCCTTTCCCACGTGCGGAAAGGACCATAGATTCCTCTGACCTTCCCAGTAGGGGTGGGAACTGTGCAGCCCTCAACATGATGTTCAACTCCAATTCCCAGCATGCTCCCCTATTGGTTATGCTGACTGAAGATTTTGGGAATTGCACTGGAGGGTTCCTGTTCTATATCATTGGATGGTGGGATTCAGAATACGTCCAAAAATGTGAGATATGCACATCGACATACACACACCAATAATCTACTATGTGGAGAAGCAACAGGCAGTAAATTGAAACAATAAAACAGCAGTCAAATAAATTAAACAGTGGGGACAAAATAAAGTTGAAAGCACTGGAGGATAATTTTTAATAAATATTAAAAGCACCAGGGAATAATTTTAATCAAGCAGGAGAAAGATAAAATGCATCTCCTGGATGTATTTGGGGAGATTCTTGCAAAGCAGAGTTTGGAAACTTTATCTTTTTTGGAATTTAAACTCCCAGAAACCCGCTGCTGGCATAGTCAGTAATTTTTCCAAGCTCTTTTTCAGAGGTATGTGTACCAAGAGAAAAGGCTGCCTAATCTATGTCATCTGCCTAGCATTTGAAAGAAAGGCAACCAGAGAAGGACTTAGATCAACAAATGAAGGGAATATACATTTTCGACAAAGATCTTGGAGTTCAGCTTTTGGCATTTCTGGGTCAGGCTGTAGAAGATCACCATCTGAAAGTGTATCTGAACTACAGTACACAGAGCAACTTGTGGCTCCATTCTGTGAAGTCCTACAATCTGCAGTTCGATACAGTCCTAAAATTCACAGCAGGAGAGCTCCAGTGCACTTCTCTGAACTGTAGCACAACAGGTCTCTAGCACAGAATTATCTCACAGAGAAACTACAGATCCTAGGATTCCACAGCACGGAATCATGAGAGTTGAAGTGATATCAAACTGCTGGATATGTATAGTGTAGACACACTGAACTTTTGGAGAACCACTGGCCCTTCACAGAACGATAGTTCCAAGGCAAGACAAAAACAAGTAGTAAACCAGTTGAATCCAATTGAAGTGTAAGTAACTCCAGATTAGGAGGTAGCCAGGGGCAATAGACTAAAACTAGGGGCACAACTAGGCAGGTGTTTTCCAGTACAATGAGGAAATCTCCAGTCAACCTGAGGAAAGACAAGGCTGGAAGCCATTTTGCTGGCATCTCTCATTTCTTTAGGAGAAGAAGGCATACATGGCAGTCTGGACCTTGTTCAGTCTATAAATAGGAAACCCAAATGCTTAAAAAAATTAGTGAGAGCAGAATAGCTCTAACACATATCCTTCTTTAAAATAGTCAGTCCAATCTGAGTTATAGTAAGATAGTCTTTTAAGAAGGATGGGGAGGGGGTTGTTGTTGTTTTTCTTTTACCAAGAATAGATATACTCAGAAATAGAAGTGAAACTTTACTTATCTTTCTTCTCAGAAGCACCCACATAAGAGGAAGTGCCTGAGGAAAGAGTATGTGAAAAGCAGATGGATGTAACTGTACATTTGTACTCATCAAAAATTATGAGAAAATAATTCACTTTGTGGCATCCAAATCTTGATTCACCCAACACAAATTTAATATGATGTCTTTCATCAGTTCATTTTTCATTTACTTACTAGCCCAAAGCTTATGTATATATCCCTTATGGTAAATTTATTTGGCTTACATTATCCAACAAGGTATTGAAAATAAGTAATGACTACATTTTGGCTTCCTGAACCCCATAAATCAAGGACCTAATTCACAGGTAATTCTGTACAGTAGTATACATTAATTTATATTAACCAAATTAAAGCATAAAAACAATGTTTTAAATGTATTGTCCTGATTAAAAAAAATCCATATAATTCCAAATTGCATTATATTTAATTTTTCCCCAACTCCTCTACAGAAATGCCAAACAAGGTGTTTCTCATGAAAGTGGAGAATAATTTTTAGTAGAACTGGAGAAATGATGGTTGGGCACTATCTCAATTCACAAGAAGCTGTTTGTTGCATGTAAAGCTCTAGGCTCATATGCTGTGGGTGCAGAACTGTACTAATACCAGAACTGTCAGCCTGCAGCAAGGCAAAAGGCTAGCCATTATTCATCCTATGCCTCTTGTCAGAATGCCTTATGAGTTTAGACTCACACCTATGACCCTGAAAACAATACATATTCCTCGGCCCAAGCTTTAGTTAGAGCATCTGTTATAGAAGTAACACCTCCAGCATCTAAGTTCAATGAAAATGGCTTAATGACAGTAATTTGGAAAGTAGAGAGATACAGAGATGTATATTTGGAGATGCTGTAATTGAAAGAAAGGACTGACAGTTTTTTTTTTTTTTAAAGAAAAGAACCTTTTCATCTACGTGCACTGATCATACATCCTTTACACTTCAAAAAGTTAATGAAAGAGAGATCTGAAAAAAGGATTTCATATAAAGGTAGTGTTACCCTGACTTCTGGGGGTTTTGTTTCAAAAATGTAAAGGTTGGGGAAATTAGCGGAGCACTGGCTATAGCAAAACAAGGGGCAGGGTAACCCAGCAGAATCTTTTACCCATTTTTTACAAAGTCCCACCAAGTGAAAAGCCAGACAAATGTACCAATAAATGGGTTTTATTGATAAATGTATTCTCACACACCAATGCACTCACTCACGCACACAAGGCCTATCAAGAAAGGAAGAGGTGAAAATTGACAGGGAATTCAGCCGAGTGGGTGTAAAGGCGGTGATACTGCACCTATCCCAAAGTCTTCAGTCCGGGAATCAGCGAGAAGAACAGAGCTCAACTAACAGAGTGCCGATCTGCTAGCATGCCAGGGAGTTCTCTGAAGAGTCCCTCAAAACTAGGATTACTTATAGGGCAGAATGTACCTCGAGGGCAGGCCCTCTCTTGGGAAGAACAATGACCAAAACAAAGGGAGAAATGCCTCACAATAGCAACTTGGTAGTTTGTATGATTGGCTTATGCAGATGCAGTGCAGGGTTTACTAACGTTGGAGTTGCTCAACCTGGGGAAAACCCAATAATCCACTCAGGTTGGCTATTTCTTTGCTGAAGATCCTTTGTCCGTGCAGACGTGTTTAACCTGAGGTCTGTTAAGGGAACATGACTGGGGATTGTCCTGGCCTGACCTATTTTCGGTCACTCGACCTCCTTGTCTGCGTGCCCATTTGGGCAACCTCTCTGGCATGGCGGGCATATTTAATATCAAATATATAATCCCCAGGATAGTGTATGTCAGTTGGGTAACAACAGAGCTTAAGACCTAACCTACACATGGTTTGAGTTTTTTTAACCAAATGCTGCCACAGAGTGGAAGCAACTGGCAGCACAAAGGTCGTGTTCAGTCCTTTTGTTCTTGTCCCCTTTTCCCTCAACTCCTCTCCAACAGGATATATGGAGTTAATCATTTTGCTTACATTATTTGTGAACATTCATTTTGGAATGAAATAATACAGTGGTTCTTAACCTTTTCTTTGCCTGCTCCCCCCCCCAGATTTAACTAACAATTTAAATATTTAACCTTAGATTTAAATACAGAAATCTTTATATAAATTTCCAAATATTTATTTATTTATTATAGGCTTTTGAAGACTAATCACCACTCAGACACAGGCTGACCTTGGGCAATTCATATTCTTTCATCGTTTGGATCGTTTGGATGACTGCAATCTAGCAAAACAATGTTTTACTGAGCAACTTGCTAAGGGAGGATGGGCCCTCTCATGGACAGTGCTGTCCCTTTCTTATTTTGAAAATGTCCAGATTTCTATCATTCATAAGGACAAAAATTTTAATAGAGATAGGATTTTTGAGTTGGATTCCTCTCAAAATATGCTTGCTAGTCAACAGCAAGTGTTCTTTCCATGGTGCAGCCTTATAAAGAAGGAACAATATCTTCAACAGTATTTGCAAGACTTAACTTTCATTGCCCTGAGAAAAGCTTTTACTGCCCTCCGTTTCCAGACAATGCCTTCAGCGTATTGAGAGGGAAAGTATAAAGGGATCCCTTATACACTGCGCTTGTGTATTTGTGGTTCTGGGGAGGTGGAAGATGAGTGCATTATCTTTTACACCGCCCACTGTATAGGGACCCTAGGAACTATTTCCTGGGAGACCTTTTGAAAGCGAGGGCAGGTTGGACGCTGCCTAATATTATTTGTGACCTATCTGCAGACCACTCCAAATCTATTACACTTAAGGTGGCCACTTTTGCAGTAGCAGCCCAAAAGATCCGCAGCAAATTTCTGAAAACATCAGCAGTGGACTGCAAAGGGAACCAGTTGTTGTAGCTTTATTGTTGCCCTGGCATTTTCCCCTGTAATTTTATTCAATTTTATTCCTGTATTTCCTCTTGTCATACTGGAATGGAAATTCCAGCGTGTTGTTATTAATTTTAGCTGTTATTAATTTTTGCTGCCACCACCCACTGAATTCTGAATAAACTGAACGTACAGTGGGACGCTGTTCAGTACTGGCAATCCCTAATCTTAAGGATCTTCCCTCCCCCCTTCTGGATGAGGAAGTTCTATGTAGCATTGGCGTGGGAAGGAGAGAAACAGAGGTTTTACAGAAAGTATTTATTCAAGGCATGCAAATGAACAAGGCAATAACACACATGGGAGGCTCCCCCCTCCCAGGCACGCTTAGTTACAAGTAGTTACAAAAAGAACAGATATAAAAGCACAGATACATTCTTTAGATCAGCCAGCTCCAAAATAATAGAAAAGCCTAACGCGGCTAACTACTTTATTCTAGTACTCACAGATGTTCATAGGCTTAGATGTTCTAAGAGGAAAGAAGCCAGGAGGCGAGACCAGGCCTACAGCCTGCTACTGGCAGTTCCTTTGTTGTTTCTTTGTTGTCTCTTTGTTATCTCTCGGCCACATGGCCTCTCAGGAGTTTTATAACTTCTTCTTGGAAGCATCTCAAAGCATCCCGAAGATACTCACCTCTTACCTTTTGATTGGTCAGTTCTCACCCTGTGACCTATGATGCTGACCCACAGTAAAATGTAATCTAATCCCAACACCTCATTAACCCTTGGTTTACCTGAAAAGGGAAGTATCCCCCTTTAGCTAAGTCTAGAAAATGGGAAGCCCCATTATCACACCTCTGTATTTTGTATTTTGATGATTCTTATTGGTAAGTAGGTTGGCTGTATTATTATAATTTTCCTGCAGTGTTTTTGCAATATTTTGTAATGGACGTTGTTCCACAGACAAATAAACTTGATGAATTATTCTCTCATCCTTAGAGGAAGGCAAAGGCAAATCCCCTCTGAACAAATCTTGTAGGATAAAAATGTGATGGGTTCACTTTAGGGTTGCTATAAGTCTGAAGTGACCTAAAGACACACAACAACAAAGTGCTGCTGACCAGAGAAGGTTCTTTCTACCCATCATGTCTCTCCCCTTTGAAAACTGACTTATGGCAAGCCTAAAGCAAACCTATCATGAAGGTGTTCTTGGCAAGATTTGTTGCCTTTGCCTTTCTTTGAGGCAGAGAATGTGACTTGCCTGAGGTCACCCAGTGGGTTTCCATGGCAGAGTGGGGATTCAAACCTTGGTCTCCAGAGTCATCGTTTGGGTGCCGCACAAGCCTGACATCGTGTCCTTTTCAACAGGAACACAGTAGCAGGGGTATGTGTGCATGCTTGCACCCAAACTGTTCTCTCATTTTCAAGTGATGGAGCAGTTTCAGTACTCACAACCCTCCCTGTTGCTAAGTCACTGTTGCTGCTGTTGGTGTTTGTCAGCAGGACTTCCCAGACCCCTTGCAAGGGCGTCAGGTTAAGAACCACTGAAATAATAATGTATAGTCCACATGTGCTTCAGTGGAACAATCACAACACAGGCTGTATATTGGGATGGACAACATGTAGCTCTCCATATGTCATTAGATTACAGCTCCCACTGTAATTGACCTTTGGACATGTTGGCTAGTGCTAAAGAGATTGGGAATCCAAAACCATCCCTGATTGGTAAGTTCTACACTGAGGTCAAGTGGGGGGGAAAGGTCACAGTTTGTCACTGTTTTTCAGTCTATTCTCTTTCTGGAAAACAAACAAAAAATAATAACCCACAATAGATTTCATGGCACAGAAAGCGGCTTGCTTCTCTGCAAAACTTAAAATCAAGGAAAGCTTATCTCTTTCTTTCTGTTAACCCAACTGTGCACTAGATCAGCCAAATAGAAAAATCCCAGTATAACTGATGAAATAAAAAGAGAAAAAGCTTTGTAATTACCAGTACCATACACCTATGTGAAACTGGAATTTCTAACTGCAGAAAAATCCCATCAGGATTTAACTTTTAAAAATACTTTTACCATTTATATTTTCCTGTTTGCATTTACAACCCACCATTACATTTCAGATGGCCCAAACTGGCTAAAATCATTAAAAATGACAAATAAATATTTAAAATTTTTAAAAGGCTTTAGTTACTTTAAAGTGTAATTAAATGAAAAATATAGACTGAAACACATGGCGCCTTCACATTCTGAAATAAAGTTATATCACACACTGCCACTAGGAGGCAATTTGCAGCAGAGACTAGAGAACAATTTGGAAGGAAGCAGAGGTAAGCTGTAGATAATGCAATTTATTCCAATACTGTTTACACCTAGGCTTGGGGTTTGCTGCATCTATATTAGCAGACCCTATCACCCCCAGATGTGTTTATGTGTTTTCAGTAATATCAGAACCAGTTCCGTGCAGTGTGATACACAGATGAATAATGCAAGAGCCATGTAATTTACCATGGCCACAAGGACCACTTCCATAAGTCCTTCCCTGCCAGTTCACATGCTCCTTCCTGGCATAGTTATTCTAGCTTGTTTGCAATAATGGCCAAACCAGTTTTGCTTGCTTCTGTGCTAAGATCTCCATTAAATTTCATATCACACTAAATTTGGGTGAATTATATTTACAAAGTCCTTCTACAGCTAAAGCACCAACAAAATTAAGCCTGAAGTACTCTGATTAGTGATCAGATATTTCAGGTATCAAGCAAATGCAAACTCTTCCTGGTATGAATGTTTAAAGATGAATTATGGATTTCTCTTTTGAGATGGGCACTTTGAACCCTGAGATTCTAATTTTTCAGATGAATGATTCAAAAGGCAGGTGTCAGAAAGGAACCTCAGAGTAATCCTTATTTATTTGTGAATCTGGTTCCATGGAGGAGTTATTTCTTTACTTGTTATTCTCTGTCATGCAGAACCGACTATATTATATAAATTGTAGTATTATATTAATATTACAGTAATCCCCCTTATATATAGGGGATACATTTCAAGACACCTCCCCTCATGGATCCCTGAAACCATGGACAGAACTGAGCCCTATAGTATACAGGGAGAAGAGCTATTTCCAGTGACACCAGAGCCATTTCCCATAGTGGTGTTGGCATAGGGGCAGTTAAAATGGGTGACAGGCAGTCAAAGTGAGGGTGGAGGATCCAGAGCGGGCCACATGGGTGCCTTCACTCAGACACTGGTATTTTCCATTTAATATTTCTGGACCAGTTTAACTGAAACCATGGAAAGTTAGACCACAGAGAAGCAGGGAGGAATCCCTGTATATCAATATTTATGTGGGTCCCTAATGAATATATCTGTGCCTTGTTTATCCAATAGACAAACAGATCCCCCGGTGGCCACAAAAATGGCCATGAGTGCCCCACTCTTGATTTAGACCTTTTCTAATAGTAGCCAGAAAAGGGAAGTGATTCTTTTCTGCAGGCCTTCGTGGTGTGTCTGAAAAGGAGTGACGTATACATCCCATACATCTTCATCTTTCGTAACCCAAATTTTTGGGTTAATTTTCCTTTTGCTTGCTCTACACCTCTTATGAACAGCACAGGGCCATAGTAACATTTAACTTAAAGACGTAGTCTGAAACTCCTGGTTTAAATTCTTGTATGAATCCTGTAAAATTCTAAGGGTTCTTTCTAGGCAGTGAGCAACACATTCATGCTAAAAGTTAACAGAACTGCTTTCTGGTTTGAACTGAAGTGAACTTTGAAACAATACAGCAGGCTGCTTATTTACATCACAATTGAAAAATTCACTGGCATAAATGAGGTACATTTGTTTTTGAGGACTGGAACTGCTTTTGACATTTCAGCTAGACCATGGTGTGCTCCTGCTGCTGTCACTCAGAGACACACATGTGTGACCTTCTCTTCCATTTTATTCAGTGAAACAGCAAACAACAAACAGATGAAGTCTCAGGGGGAGGGGGCACAGAAGTTTACCTAATTCTGCATTTACCTGGACAACCTCACTGAAAGCTTATCAGGAGTTACTAGACTTAAAATGGGTGACTTCAGCTTTGTTCACAGCTGTCACAGCCTGTGCATTGACAGTTTTGTATCCTTAGTCACTGGAGACTGGTTCTGACTGCCCCAGTTGCCTAAGGACTATAAGAGGGCAGAAACAAGGCTTAACTGGAAGGTGTACATGAGTTCTGGTAATTCCCTGTATCCTTTAGTCCTGACTTCTGGCTTGCCTCATGTTTCCTGGTTGTCAACGCACCCTGGGCTGCAGGTCCTACACCTACACTGTTCAAGCTTGCTGATATATAAAATTAAATATAATTGTATCTTCCTATGCAACTGCCAGAAAAAAGACTCTTTCTCTCTCTGTCTCATGCTCTTTCAACAGGACACTGTTGTCCCAGCATGGAGATGGAGAGGAGCGGGACCATGACGATGCTTCTGCATGATGTCATCATAGTCTGGTTCTTCTTCCCTCACCATGTGGCATGATCATGGATTAAATCATTGATGGGTTTTCCCCATCAATGACATGCGATTGCACCACCATCCCGCATTTGCCTGACCTGTGGAAGCCCTGGAAGTGTGATGGAGGCGCTTCCTGCCCCAGCACAGCCTGGGAAAGTGTCCAGCAGTGCTGTGGAAGGAAGAGACATGTCCATCACGCTTCCTTTGGCAGGGAGCCAGCCGGTGCAGAGGAGAGCACTCCCACCATGCTCCCATTCCAGCAGAGGCACGGTCGGGATCACCACCAGACGAGATGGATCCAAGTAGGGTGCAGAAAGGGCCTCAGTCTCTCTCTTTCTCTCTGTTTTATTTGCATTCAGCCCTTTTAATACTATTCCACTACTTGGCTACTAGCTACTAAACATGTGTTACTGTATTGTTCATAAAGCTTTCATACCCCACAACACTTCACAGAAGAAAACCGGGATGTGTACGGCCAAGCAACACCAAAAGTAAACGTCAAGATCATAAAAGTTATGAATGAGGAGAAACACACAAGCTAGGAGAAGTTGCGGCAGTTTGCTTTTGCATGAGCCAATGGGAAGGGCAAGATTCTGCCCCCTCCTCTTGTCTCCCCACTGCTGAGTTAAGGTTTTTTTATTTGCTATTTTATTTGCTATTAAATTATTACTAAAGTATTTGTTAGATGGATACTGTAGATGTGTGTAGATAGGTAGCCTTTCTGTAGAAATGCATCAGTAAAAATTTTGTTTGTTTATTCATTCTTTTTTTAGGGGACCAAGTAATCTTTGTTTTAATTTGCAATGACACAAATATAAATGAACATAAACACATAAACGATAACAAAAGACATGCCCCTTTCCCCTTCCCCCTAAAAAAGAGAGACAGAAAGATAAAATGACTTCCCAACTTTCTTTGTCTGTGCTCTGATTAGTAAATTTAGTTTCTCCTCTTATCATTATTATTATTAACCTAACCTATATATATATATATATATATATTTAAAAGCAGGCAATGAGACTGGTTCAAGAAAGGAAGGAAGGAGAGAGAATGAGCCTTGCACTTTGACATTGCCAATGTTTCTGCTGTAAAAAGCAGTGATGTATTTAAGTCTTTTACTTCAGGTCTCAAGTAGGGATGAGCCTACTGAATTCTTGAATCCTTGGCAAGGATTTGAGATTCATGAATCCAAATCCCTGTGCCAAAATAGGCAAACTGAATCTTTTGAATCCACCAACCAAATAGTTTGTTGGAGACCGGGACACCTGAAAACTTGGGCAACCAGACACACAAGGGGCGATGGCAAGTAGCTGAGTTTTAACCTTGGAGTAATAATGGCTTTTGCTAACAATTTCAGAAATTACATCTGGGGTTGCATTCTAATATATTTAAATTGAACATTTAATATTTAAGTTCAGCACCTGACTGGAAAGTACAGGCTGGAGATTTCAAGGACAGCTGAAAGATTCCTTTGCACAGCTCCCTTGCAAAGCTCTTTCATACACAATTCTGAGTTTGGAGTTTTACAAGGTGTCACAATCTTCTCTGCCAAAGTGTGCTGGTGCATCATCAAACTACAAACTCCAGGATGTCATAAGGAGCTATGCAAAGAAAATATAGTTTTGACCTGGATTGTCTCTGTACTGTAGTATGTGGCCCTCTTTACACAGGCAGGAAAATGTGGCATTAATCCACATTTTCCTGACAGTGCAGAAGAGCCTTTATGTCATTTTCAATCTGGGGAAATCCTGAGGCAAAACTATGGTAATTGCCTTGGCCAGATTTCTTCAGAGGGAGGTTTGCCTTTGCCTAAGCTTTCGCTAAGGCTGAGAGAGTGTGTCTTGACCAAGATTATCCTTCTTTCCCTTGCTTTTTAAACACTTTTTTTTAAAAAAAAGGATTCGAAAGATTTGAGATTCATGAGATTCATGGATTCCCAGAACCTTCCAGGGATCCGGATTCAGAAAATGCTGGATTCTTCCCATCCCTAGTCTCAAGTCTCTACCTTCAGGTCTCAAGTCAGGTCTCAACTCCTTAAAGATACTTTCAAGTCAAGTCTCAAGGCTGAGAGCCAACTTTATACCCCAACCTGTATTCCAGAACTTCTGGACAGAGTTGAATACAGTGAGTTTTAACAATTTAAGCAGAGTCAGCCCTCCACATTTGCAATGTGGCCCTCTACAGCTTCGGAAGTGGGGAATAAGATCCTTTTTACTCCCCCTTCCCGAAGCTGGAGGCTTTTGTGCCAATGGGCATAAAAGAGTCTGCAGCTTCAGAAGTGGGGAATAGGATCCTTCTTACTCCCCATTATTGAAACTTCAAAAGCTTGAGAAGGAAGGATCCTTCCTCCTCAAGCCTGTTGCCTAACACATTTGCTGTTCCCCTCTGAGAAACACACCATGCATTCTGGGAGCAAGTCTTGTCTTTTGCTCTTAGGAAAAGTTTTAGAAGGCTCCTCCAATATGCAACAGGGACAGGCTGCTGAGCAGACCTCAACCCTGCCTCAATTCCATTGCCTAACCCGTTTGCTGTTCCCCTCCTGAGAAATACACTCACACTTTGGGCTTTAGACAGATTGTCATTGATCAGTAGGCAAAAAGAGATGGAACCATTGTTCAAAGTCGTAAGGTTTCCAGATGAATGTGTTATGTGAATGAACCAAGGGCAGCAAGTCAGTCACTAAAAATATACAAGTCTCAAGTCGAGTTGAGTCAGTGCGCCATTTGTTGCCAAGTCGAGTCTGAGGCCCTTTCCGCACGAGGCAGTTAAAACGGGCCAAGGTGTCCTGGCACGGAGGTCATCCGCACCTTGGATCGGACTTGATGCAGACTATTTAACTTAGTTCCGCACCTTAGTCTGATCCAACCCGCCCCCAAGTAGTCCTCCAGTGTGCTAAGTAAAGATTGGAAAAATCCAGTCTTTATATTTTCTGGAACACGCCATTGCGTTCCTACTTACCTGTGCAGATGCGCAGGCTCGCACCAATGCGAGCCTGCAATCAGCGGAGGGCAGGCTGTGGGTGTGGCCAGCGTCAGCGGTTGATCCACTCCCACGAAGACACTGGAAGCTGCCATTTTGAGCCGGAGCAGTGCGGATCTACAGACGTTGCACTGCTCCAGTTCACCCTGCACTAATGGAGGAGCCCTGCGGAAGGGCTCAAGGGAAAGTCTGCATTACTTCGGACCCAAGAAGAGCCAGTAAGTAATGGCACGGAGTGATTCAGTCGCCTTGTGCGGAAAGGGCCTGAGTGACTTAAGTCTGACTTGAGTCCAAGTCAGTCAACTCAAGTCTACATCACTGGTAAAAAGTTCCAGTTAGTTGTAAAATTCTTAGAGGGCTGTGATTTAATGATTATATATTTAAAATGCATGTCAAAATAACATATAATGAAGGGAAATAATTAGATATGTAATGTTTTCATTCTTCTGTCAGTGTAATAATAGCAATACAAGGCTTCTGTGGGCCAGATGTGGAGGCTGCACAGCTTCTGGCTCACATCTTTACTGGCTTACCCAGAGCCTCTCAGCATTAAGCGACTACTCACCTACAACAGGATATATAACACAGATATTAATACAGGGACAAGTTTCTGCCAAGATCCTGCCACAAAACCAATTCTGTCCCCATGTCTACTCTGGAAGCATCATGACAGAGTAACATCTGACATGACAGATGCTAACAACATTGGAGGTAAATTTACTTGTTCATCTTCCAACATGATAGACATTATCCTATGTCAGCAATACCCTCTACAATCTACACTGCACAAACAGGACAGTGCCTACATGCAAAGTGTTAAATGGGCACAAATCTGACATTAGAAATGCAGGAACCAAATACTGCACAACATTTCAGCCTTTCTGGACAAACAATACAGGACTTGCTAGTGCAAGTTCCTTTTAAAAAAACCAAGACTGAAGAGAGAAAGAGCCTAAGTGAGTTGTAGTCACAAATTCCAAACCATTAATGAGGAGTATGAATACAGACAAGGGTTTCATGGCATACTGCATATATTAATATACCAGTCCTCACAGATGTAGATATAACAAAAGGAATTTCTTCAAAGAAGTGATGCCAAGGGAACTGGCTTTTGGTAAGTAGATATATTGCTTTCACGTGTCAAAAGAAACAGATTACATTAAAGAAAATTATCAGCCACTTGCCTCTGAGGAGGTAGATGGATATCCCCAAAGGCCATGCTAAAATATAAATCAGTCAGTCTTAACAGTTCCTGTCTCCCCTTTTCTTTTTTATGCTGCAACAAACCAACAGAGCTATTTCTTTGAAATATTCATCTTCAGTCTCGTTTGTGTCTTATTGGTCTCCTAACATGAAAGCTTGTCCCATCTTCCCCTCATTTTACCTTCATTATATTTGAGCATGAGACTTTAAAATAGGGTTTTGACCTACAGTCTTAAACTTAGTGGCCTAAATCCAAAAGAAAAGACCAATGAAACAATTTGATAAGTTGCCATTGATGCAAAAGGTCTGTTCTGGTTTGGGCAAACCATTGGTTTTAGGCCAGTATGATTACACTGAATTCTGGTACAAATGCGCTATTTCTGGCCTGGTACATTGATTTTTAATTTACATGCTTCAATTATATTTAAATTTGTTGGCAAGCAAAATGCTGCCTGAATGCTGGCATTTTTCACTTTTGTTTTAGGTGCCAGTAAACCTAAGAAATTGTTGGCAACACTCAGCACCACTCTAAATTAATCTCATTTTAAGTCCCTCTGAATTCACATAATGGTGCAAAATATTAAACAAATACTATTAATTTCAAAGAGTAATTAAGCCTTTTTGTTGGAGCAGGACAATTTTCAGTGATGCTTTTATAGATCAGCCTTGATATTTGTTCATTTGCATAGCAACCTTATACGGAGGATTTCATCTTAAACAAAAACTAATTTTCTTACTGATCAGTAAACACAGCTCTGGTACTTTAGCCTTTTTTATAAACAAGGTACAGTTGTTTTAATATTATGACATAGTTAAACACACAGGATGCATGCTGCATGGAAAGGCCATTTTTGAGACCCTGAGAGACATCCAGCACTGAAACAAACAAGTCAAAGGCCTCTTCTGGGAAGAGGGGACAAAAAGATAGGGAAATTGAGAAGCCTATCTCCCCCTGCCCTCCCCATTTTTAAAGAACTTTTTTTTCCAGGAGTGGAAAAAATGTAGTAGTGGCAGTATGTAGTAGCGGATGTAGCTTTCCAAGGTCCTGTGGGAGCCAGTGGAAGCCCCAACCCCTGGTAGTTGTCCACCCCTGCTGCAAGGTAAGTCATTCATTCCCATTTTACAGGTGGAGAATTAAATCCAGGCGGCAGAGAGTGGTTCTACATTATCAATCAGTTCTACATGGAAGCTAAACTACAGTGCTGCTGCTTACTGCTCCACTGAGTACATATGATAAGAAAAGGACACTTCTCTTTTTTAATTTCTTTTTATTATATGCATACAAATAATATAAATTCCTTATTAGAAAGTTGTACATTTCTGGTTCAATTGTTCGTATATACAGTACTATACAAAAATACATCTTATCTTAACAATATAAAAACATAACAACTAGTATTTTTACAATACTATGACTTCCTGTCAACTATCTAGAGTCGCTAATCATGTTGTTTTAGATATAAAGAAACTCCCCAAATCAAAAAATTTTATGTATTGTTTGTAATCATGTCTGCTACAATGTCACAAATAAAAAGAAAAACGTTTCATGACTTTACTGTATCCCCATTATTTTTCCATTTTTCCATACAAGTTATATTTGTTAGATATACCCAAGCATTTAATTATCCTTCCATCTGTTTTGCCTTTTTCCCCCCTTAGAGCCAGTACCCAAATTTCCTCATAAACTTTGTCACTGGATTCCAATCATTTTCTACCTGTTCCATTTGTTTCCCTTTTAACCTCATGGAGAACATGTCAAATTGTTTGTAATCAGCTATTTTCTGAGCCCATTGCTCTAAATCCAGAATTGCTTTTGTCTTCCATAACCTTGCAAACACCATTCTTGCCGCTGTTACTAAATACAATAAGACTCTCTTATTCTTCAATTGAAAAGTTTTGTCAAACATAAATATCATGTTTAGTAGAAACAATTCAGGCATCATAGGAAATGTCACGTTGACTATTTCTTTCATAGCTTCATGTATTTTCAGCCAGAATTTTCTTTTGTGTGGGCATGTCCACCAAATGTGGTAAAAAGTACCAAGCTTGTCTTTACACTTCCAGCACTTATTTTCACCAGTATGGTACATCTTGTCAATTTTTTCCAGCGTTAAATAAATTCTGTGCATCATTTTAATATAGTTTTCTTTTAAATCTTGCGAACTAGTAAATTCTGCTGTATTTTTCCATGATGCTTCCCAGTTTTCTAATAGTATGTTGTGTTGTACATTTCTTGCCCATTTGATCATGACGTCTTTTATGGGTTCATCCTCTAATATACGCGCATTAAGACATTTATAGAAAAATGAAATTTTTTGCTTAGACTTCAGAAATATTATTGTTTCCAGCTCGTTGTACGATTTTTGCATTGATATTCCTTCTAATTTAGTGTCCATAATAAATCTCTCTTTGAGCTGTAGATAGGGAAACCAATTTAATTTAATGTTGTCTTCTGCTAATTCTTCTTGTGTCTTTATGCTATTCTTCTAGGGATTAACTTGTTTTATCAAATCTTTATATCTAAGCCAATCTTGAGTCTTGTCAGTCCATTGTCCATAGAAAGTTTCCTGGGGTGAAATCCAAAGCGGTATTTTACTATATGTATTCTTTTTTATCTTTTTCCAAATTTTGATCAATGCTTTCCTTACATAGTGGCTCACAAAGTCTCTGTCAATCTTATCCTTCTCATACCACAGATAGGTGTGGAACCCAAATCTCATGTTGGCTCCTTCTATTGTGAGTATTCTTGTGTCTTTCAAAGTTATCCAGTCCTGGATCCAAGTCATCGCGTTTGCATAATAATATAATTTGAGATCGGGTACTCCACAGCCTCCTTTGGCCATCTGTTCAGTCATCACCTTATCTTTGGCTTTTTGCCTGCCCAGATAAATTTTGATATTTTTTTTTCCGAAAGTTTAAAGGGTTTATCATGTTATGATTGGCAAATTCTGGAAAAGGAAATTGAATTTAGGTAAGACGTTCATTTTGATAGTTGCTATTCTACCGAACAAAGATAAATTTAAGTTTTTCCATCCCCTTAAATCGCTGATAATTTCCTTCCATGTTGTCTCATAGTTGTTGTCAAATAAGTCTTTATTGGTCTCCGTGAACCAAATTCCCAAGTATTTTATTTTCTTCTCTGTCTTAAAACCAGTCAATTTTATCATTTCTTCTTTTTCTCTTGCAGACATGTTTTTTACTATTAAGTATGACTTGTTCTTATTTATTTTTAACTCTGCTGCTTCTCCAAAATTTTTAATCTCCTTCATGATTTCTGTGACTCCAGGTAGCGGTTCTTCAGTAAAAAAAAATACAAGGTCGTCCATGAAAGCTCGTAATGTATATTCTTGGTCTTTTATTCTAATTCCTTGTATTGCTGGATTCTCTCTTATTTTGATATTTAATATTTCTAATGTTGCTATGAAAAGCAGCGGGGATATCGGGCAACCTTGTTGTGTTCCTTTTTCTATTTGTATTTCTTCTGTTAAATCTCCATTCACAATCAATTTTGCTTTTTGTTCTGTATAGACTGCTTGTAACCATCTGACAAAGTTATTGCCACAGTTCATTTTCTTTAAGGCTTCTAACATGAATGGCCATCTAACTTTGTCAAATGCCTTCCCACCAAAAAGGAACAAAAATGACTAAAGCAGCAAGTAGTATTTAACACATTACTTTTTAATGCTGGAATGAGGTTCTGTGGATGGTGGGGATGCAGTATTTCCTTTTAAAAACATACCTTTCTGAGCTCTGCACCTGAGTGTAGCAGGGCTCAGGATAGGTACAGGGAGGTCAGGCTTTGGGGTACATATAGCTCTTTCCTACTCCAAAGGAGGAGAAGTGCCAAGGGGTTCAGGAAATATGGCTGCAAGAGGGGAGATATTTTTGCTGCCAGCTAAAACGTACTGCCTGGGGTAGTTATCTCACTGGGCCTAATCGTAGGGCTGGGCCTGGACCCTTTTCTGGGATGATAGTTTGGAAAACTCTTTATCAAAACAGAAAGTTATTCTCCAGTCTAATTGTGATATATGTAGCAAGCAAGTGTGACTGTAAGACAATTGCTACGCCTGAATGAACAATCTACCACTTAGCACCAAAAGCCAGCAGAATATTTGGAAGGGTTTTATGAAATCCCTCAGGAATGGTATGTTCCTTGTTTTCTCAAATATTAAAAGGCATCAGTGGCTGTAAAAGCAATTAGGGGAAAAAATAGCAAAGGGACACTTTGTTTTGCAATGGCTGCACTAAGGTACTTGCTTTGCTGTGTGCTTTGATGTGAACCAGGAAAGCTGGAAAATTACACTGAGTTTAAAAGAGGTATTTGCTTTACTGATAAGGATGCCACCTCCATCAAGACTTAGAATGGCATAGTATGAATGGCTTCAGGAGGAAGGTGGGAAATGATCTTTTTCTTTCCTAGCAGGAGGGCTTCATAAAATATTAGAAATTATTTAAGCCAGAGATTGCAGAAGCATTAAATCTAGGGAAAGTGAAAGAAATCATTTCCTTACCAAATGAGTTCTGGGATGTCTTGCTCTTTAATACTGGAAGATGAAGAGCAGAAACATAATTTGGCAGCACATCTGTGCCAATGATTTTAAGCATAAAGCAGGATGGTATATGGTAGGAATGAAGATAAAGTAGGGTGATCAGTGCCACCTGCAGGTTCTCCTGCCTCCTTCATTGTTTGTCCTCCTCCTTTGGGCCCTGTCCACACCAATATGCATCTTTACAGCAATAAGAATAAAGGTTGCAGAAACAACTGTATATGAGAATAGTACGCAAAGATTAAAAGTAAGTAGTTACAAATAACTTCACAGACTGGAAACGCTCAATGCTCATTCCAGTCTCCAATAAAAGGGACTCCAGGGATTCCCTGAACCACAGAACCATTGCATTAATTTTCCATGCAAGTGAAATCATGCCTAAAATTCTACAACAAAGACTTCTACCATATATGGAGTGAGAAATGCCAGATTTCCAAGCTGGGTTCAGGGAAAAAAGAGAAGCTAAAGATCACAATGCAAACATACGTTGGATAATGGAATGCACCAAAGAATTTCCGAAGAGAATCAACCAGTGCTTTATTGGCCCTTTCCGCACAAAGTGAGGGAATCACTCCATGCTGTTACCTACCGCTTCTTCTGGGGTCCGAAGCAATGCAGACTGTCCCTGAATCCCTTCCGCAGGGCTTCTCCTTGGTCCAGGGCAAATGGGAGCAGTGTGAGGTCTGTAGATCCCCACTGCTCCGCTTTCCAAAATGGCGGCTTCCAGCTTCCAAAACGGCGGCTTCCAGCTTCCAAAACAGCGGCCTCTGATTGGTCGTGGGTCCCGACCAACCGCTGAAGCTCGCCACACCTAAAGCCCACCCTCTGCAGATCACAGGCTCATATTGGTGCGAGCCTGTGAATCTGCACAAGGGAGCAGGAATGCAATGGTGCGTTCCAGGAAAATAAAGACCTGTTTTTTGTGGTCTTTAGAAAACACGCCGGAGGATCATTTGGGGTCGTTTTGGAGAGGACTGAGGTGCGGATCTTGAGTAAGTAGTCTGCTCCTAGGTGCAGACAACCTCCGTGAGAGGACGCCCTGCCCCGTTCTAATTGCCTGGTGTGGAAAGGGCCATTGATTATAGCTAAGCCATTGAATGTGCTGATCATGAAAAACTATGGATCTCTCTTAGAGAAATGGGTGTGCCACAATATTTGATTGTCCTGGTGCGTAACCTTTACTCAGGACATAAGGCTATCATTTTCCAATTAACAATAGGGTCAGGCAAGGCTGCATTTTATCCCCTTATCTATTTAACTTGTATGCTGAACATATTGTACATAGAGCAGGATTAGACTTGGAGGTAGGAGGCACGAACATTAGAGGAAGGAACATCAACAATGCAAGCTATGCAGATGACACCCTGCGACTAGCAGAAAATAGGAAAGGCTTTAATTGCTGTATTTGCTGGCATATAAGACTCACTTTTCCCCAAAAAAAATACTGTTTGAAAATGGGCTGTGTCTTATACACCAGTGTGTCTAATATGCCATTGATTGTGGCATTGATTTGCCACAATCAATGGTATTTGCCAATAGTATTTGCCAGTGTATAAATGGGCTGCATCTTATACACGGGTGTGTCTTATATGCCAGCAAATACAGTACTGAAGAAACCCAAGGAAGAAAGTGCAAAGGCAAGTTTATAGCTAAACATCAAGGCCCTTTCTGCACCTTATTTTATCCTGGCACCCTGCGGCCGTGATTCTGGCAGTGCCTGTCATGCCCTGCCTTGGAGACTGTGGCAGCGAGGAGGAGGATTCTGACTCCAAGGCAGAGGCTTCCCCAAGGGCTGAAGTCTCCCTAGAAACTGGTCCAGACGGAGATAATACACAACAACAACAAGGGCCTGAGCCAGGGGAACAAATAGAGGAAGACATATCTGACACACCTACCTTGCAACAGAGACGCAGTGAAAGGGAGGGCTTGCGTCGCTCTGCCCGTCTAAGTAGTAAGCGAGCTCTAATGAGGGAACACCTGTGGTGACAACAGCCATAGATAAAAGAGGGCTCCAGCTGGCCTTTCCTCCCAAGGTTAGCAACTGGTCTCTTTGGCCCTGAAACCCTGTGCTCTTGGATCTGGTTGTCTTGGAACTCTGCCTGTTTGGACTACAGTTTGGATTTGCCCCTTTGGATTTGTTTGCTCTAGGCTGCCTTTCTGTTTGGACATTCTTTGACTCTCACCCTGTGAGTGGGAGCTATGCTGCTCTGCTGTCAACATAACAGTGCCTTTGCCAGGGAGTGCGATGGGAACGCTCCCCTCTGCACTGGACCGGCTCCCTGTGGAAGGGAGCATGAGGGACATACCTCTTCCTTCTGCAACACTCTTAATGCTCCAGTGGCGTAGGAATGGGGAGGCAGGGGGGTGCTTCACCCTGGGTGGCAATGTTTTGGGGTCTTTGTGGCTCATAGCCATGCCCCCGCATGCCCTGACCATGCCCCCATGTGCTGCAGCCCCTCCCCCACACACCATGGCCCCTCCCCTCCTGCTCTGTAGCCCCACCCCCTTCCGCCCCACCTCTACACACTTCAAGCTCTGCCACTGTAATACTCTGTAGTAGAAGGATGTCCAGTGGGTATGCTGTATCTTTTACTATGGGCTACTATGTGCTTCTTTTTTAAAAAATTATATTTATTGAGGTTTTTTTGACCAAGCAATATAGGAAAAGAGAACAACACAAGAATAAACATTGGTGTAATGGGGAGGAAAAGGAACATATCGTTCTGGTTTTACCTAATATACACTTACGTGTACTTCTGACGTGAGCATTAGAAATTCACAATCATAAATAAGTACCTTACCATTCTCTACATAAATACTCTACCCAGGATATTCTACAGATACATTTTCAAAGTGTAAACCTATTATTCTTTCCTCAGGCTCTTTCAAAACTCTCACACCAAATCAGTTTTGTCTAATTTGAACCTTTCTGATGCAGTAGTTTGCATACACTTCTTTTATTTAAACAGAGTCTGTTTCCACTGAATCTTTCCTAAACAGATAACATAGTAATAATTGATAACATTTACAAACTTATAATTAACAGAACCAAAAAAGAACAGTTGTCAATTCACAAATGTTATATAAAAGTACTTCCCCCACTGCTGACTAAACAGCCCAATTTTAACTTATCAGTCCCCCTCCACACGAAAAGAGAGGGGCTAAATAGATAAATATCTAAGTACATTATATATACCCCTGCTTCCAAATATAGATAGATTTATATCAGGGTATATAAAGACTTTCCCCAATCTTATGCAACATCTCCACTTCCATGATTCTTTTATTTTAGTCATCCTTTCTAAACCTCTGATTTTTACACTTCCTGCTTCAAATCATGTTTTGCATAATATCTTATGCATATTATCCTCTTTATTTATTTATCAGTCTCACTTTTTGTGTGTGTGTACTCCAAGATTGGTTTCCAAGTTTTTAAGAATGCCTCATCTGGTTTGTTCTCTATCTTACATGTAAGTTTCTCAGTCCCCGCAATTTCAGCCAATTTCTCTATCCATTCTTCCTCTGGTGGTGTCTGTTCTTTTTTCCAATATCTAGCAAATATGATTCTTGCTGCCGTGACCATATGCCATAACACCCTGCCGTATCTTTGTTCTATTTGATTATCCAACTGGAAGATCCCCAGCAAGAAGAATTCTGGTTTTAAGTCTAATTTGACTTGTAGTATGTTTTGAATTTTTGAACATATCCTCTTCCAAAATTCCTTAACCTTTTGGCACCCCCACCATTGTTGGAAGAAGGTACCTACCTCTTTGTTGCATTTCCAGCATCTATTCTTAGCATTCTTAAACATTTTAGCAATTCTCACAGGTGGGAGATACCACCTGAACCATATTTTCAATGCATTTTCTTGCAAGATGTAAGATCGTGTATATTTACGACAGTTTCTCCACACCTTCTGCCAATCACTTAAATATATATTGTGACCTACATCACATGCCCATTTGTTCATGTATTCTTTTATGGTTTCCTCTTCCAATTCAATCTTCAGTATCAATTTATACATTTTTTTATAATAATTTTATTCAAATTTCAACAAATAAAACAATTATCTCTGCAATGTTTACATGCAATGTTTTTCCTTCTTCCTTTCCTTTCTGGATTACAATTATTAATATTCCTTCTATTTATTATACCACGTATCGCAATAAAATGTTAATAATCTATAATTTGTTAGTTCCTGTCTCTACTTTACTTGTTACATGATATTTCATTGACTATTAACTTGTATAATAATTGATATCATGAAAAATGTATTACCTTCTGTCTACCCCCAAACCAAATCTGTAACAATCTTCCACTCTTTATTAATGTCTTCGTCTAGTTCCCTTTTAGTCTTTGTGTAAGTATATCTGCATTTCTATTTTCCATAAAAGTTGTCCACCACTGTTCAGTTGTAGGTGTAGTTTCATTTTTCCAAAATCGTGCATATTCAATATGGGCCGTTGTCACCATGTATAATATTATTCTCCAGTATTTCTTAGCTGACGTTCCATCTAATATATCTGTCATGTTTAACAAGTAGAATTCAGGTGTCATCCCAAATTAGATCTTCAAAATTGAACTTATTTTCTTGTGTATTTCTTTCCAGTATTTTTGTGCTCTGGGACATGACCACCGCATATGAAATAGCGCACCAGAGTTCTCTTGACATTTCCAACATTGACCTGTACCCGTCTTGTAAATTATCTTTAATTTTTCTGGTGTCATGTACCATCTAGGGAATAGTTTGTAATAGTTTTCTCTTAAGTGTTGAGCAGCAGTAAATTTCTGTGTACGTTGCCAACTCTGTTCCCATCATTCTAACTGTATTGAGTGTCCAATATTTTGTGCCCATTGTATCATTGCAACTTTAATTGTCTCTCTCTCACATTCTTGTTGTAAAATTTCTTTGTACAAATATGCTAATAAATGTGGTGGATTTTCTCTTAACATTTGCAGTAAATGAATTTGTTCCTTTTGCTGTATTCCGTAGGTTTGTACATCCATTTGAAATCTTTCCTTTAGCTGTCTGTAGGGAAACCAGCTTAATTTTATTCCTTCAGTTTCCAATTTCTCTCTTGATTTCATCTTCACACCAGAGTCTTCTGTCATGTCTAATAAGTCTTCATACCGTAACCATTTGTCTGTCTCTTTCCATCTCCCAAAAAAACCTTCTTGCGGGGAGACCAAATTGGGTAACTGCCTTATATTCTTCTTCTTGTAGTCAGTCCATATTTTAAGTAGTGATTTCCTTACAAAATGATGCATAAAATCTTTGTCTACATCAGCTTTTCCATAAAACATATAGGCATGCCATCCCATTCTTAAATTCTCCCTCTAACGCCTGCATTCTCAAATTTTGAAGAATTATCCAGTCTTTTATCCAAGTGAATGCTGCTGCCTTGTAGCATGCTTATAGGTCCAGCAAGCCTAAACCACCTCTTGCTGTTGTGTCTGTCATGATTCTCCATTTAATTCTTGGTTTCTTCCCCTGCCATATAAATTTAATTAAGTCTCTTTTCCATTGAACTAAAGGTTTGATATTTGTTATAATAGGCACATTTTGGAAAAGAGAGTTCATTTTTGGAAGAACATTCATTTTTATCAGTGCTATCCATCCCAACAAAGATATTTTTAATCGAGTCCATTTTTCAAAATCTTAATTTATACATTTTTGACAATAGGTGGGTCTCTCTACCCTGCCACTGTTTTTCTAACAGAGAGGGTTCCAAGGTTATACCCTCCATTTCCATATCTTTTTTTGAACCTCTCTTTGATCTGGAGATAGGGAAACCACTGTATATTCCTACCTTCTTTTTGAAGTTGTTGTTGTTCTTTCAATTTAATTATCCCACCTTCTAGGTAAGCTAGATCTTTTTAAGTATACCATTCACCCTCTCTCCTTAAGCCTTTTATCTGAAATGCTTCAGCTGGAGAGGTGGTCGGTGGTAACTTAGCACATAGAAGGGGTTTATATTTGATCCAAATCCAAAAAAGAGATTTCCGAATCACATGTTGGAGGAACACTTTCTGCACCTTGGCCTTACCATACCATAAATAGGCATGCCACCCGAAGTGCAGATCATGCCCCTCCAATGCCAACAACTTACAATTGTTTAAGAGTATCCATGGTCTTAACCAAACTAGGCACGCTGCCACATAGTATGTTCTTAAGTCAGGCATAGAAAACCCACCACATTCTTGGAGATCTGTCGTGGGTTTGAGCTTAACCGGGCTACTATGTGTTTCTAAAACTCTTTTAAGCTGCTATTTTAATGGGATTGATTGTTCAATAGCTTTTACTGTTTCAGATATTTTGTTTCAATTTTTATTATAAACTGTCTTGACTCCTATATTGGGAGAAGGGAATTAATTGATTAATTAATGCATGCTCATACCTATTTTGCCACCACATAGCTCCTCATTCCACCTGCTTCCTGTTTTGCCAGGTATTGATGGAGAGGCTTAGCATCATAACAACAGGTGTTGCATTTGGGAAAGAGACTTTGGAGAAGGGGGAGATAGTAGGAGGAATACCTACTGAAGTGGGAGGAAGCGAATAGTCCAGTGGACTCCTACAAAAAATTAACAAAAAGGGTAAGCGATAACATCTAAGCAGCTCCAGTCTGGAAAGAGTACCAGTAACCCTTTTTAAAAAGTGATATATTCTCCCCTTTCTGTTTTTGGTGTATAATCCTTTTCCATTAGTAGCAATTCCTGTCATGTAGCTAAAAGGGGAATGAAAAGAGACCTCTGTGAGGTGAGAAGAGCATCCACAAATCCATAGCAGCCATTTGTGCTGTAAAGAGTCTACAAAAAAGAGGCTTATATATTCACGGTCATGGCCTTCTGCCTGCCCAGTGCCAGCAGTATCTTTTCTCCAGCGAATTGTTCAATTCCCATTTCTCCAGGAATTCAAAAGGCTTCAGCAAAGGGCAATGAGGTGGAGGGCAGAGAGAAGAAGAGCCCTTGAGAAAAATCAGTGTAGCTGCTGTAAATTAAAATGCCACTGCATGGATAAGACTGGGAGGCTCCTTCATGGCAATCCTCTCCCTGCTGATTGAACAAGACTGCTTATTGCAGTCACCTTTACAAGCCAATTTCTTCATTAGGGAGAGTTGCTCATTAAAAAGGGTAGGAAAAGTTCAGGTATTTTCTGGCATGGAACAAATCAGAAGCAGAGAGAGAGGGAGGGAGGTGAAAAGGGGGAGGGAAAACCCTCCACTCAGATTTTCCTACTACAGGCTTTGACCAGGACAGCCTAACAGTATCTTGTGCAATGATAGCTCCTGACTCCTGGAGTGCACATCTACTTCAGGTTTTAATCCAAACTTTGAAGGAGCTATCTAAGCACTGCAACTATTGGGGTGGAACAGGACTCAGCACCCTGGGTTGGTGCCTTAAATTTCAGATTAAAATCCCAACCAGTAACACCTCTTTGACATAAGAACCTGCTGTCACCAGTGCTGTGCTAAGTGGTTGGTTTACTATTTCCTATCAGTAACTCACATGATCTGTCTATCAATCGATCGATCTATCAATCAGACTGGAATCCTGCCTTTCTCCTGGGATGGGATCCAAGGTGGCTTACAGTAATTTAAGACAGGATTAGGTTAAAAAATTATTTTACAAAAATTAAAAAAAGAATTAAGTAACACTTTAAAAAAAAATTAAAAACAGTTTAAAACACGTTTAAAACATAATTACTGATAAAAGATAAGAAATGCAGCCTACTTCTTCACACACACTGCTGCTACATAACTAAAATCCCAAAGTCCTGCCTGAATCAAAAGGTCTTCGCCTGCCTGCAAAAGGAGATCAGGGAGGGAGCCAACAGGCCTCCCATGGAAAGGAATTAATTCCACAGCCTGGGAACAGCCATGGGGAAGGCTGTCTTCTGTATCTTCACCAACTGTGCCTGTGAGGGTGGTAGGATCCAGATTCAGTCTATCTCTGAGTTCATTCTTTCTCATACATAAAAGACATTTTGCTGCCTGAAGAGGAGTTGCAAAGAATGCCCTGACCAATTACAGTACTTGTTGCTCCAGGCCAACCAATCCTACCCGATGCAGGAAGTCTCACCAGAAATTATCCTGGCAATAAAATACAAGCATAATACAGGCATCTGCTTCCTTATGCATAATGATAGGGCTGATCTGTCCATTCAAAGGACAGATTTCCATAACCAGAGCCCCAGCACACAGTTGTGCAAGTCTACATGCAGAAGCCAAGGACATTTTCATGAGCCCTGCTGCATGCAGGAAATGGACGGAGCTGACACATCTTTTCATCACTTCATTTCCTCTTCTGCTTTCTTGTTTCTTTGAATTAGAAATTAAATGGAGTGATAGGCTAAAGCAGTCAGGTGGAGGGAGACATACAACCAGGTACACCAAACGTTCAGCCTAGTGACATCTGCACAAAAAGCACAGCTTTTTACTGAATACATACTCAAGCATATATTCTATTAGAAATCTCTCCAAATGCAGAAATGCTTTCTTCTTTGCTTCTTAGAAAAAGTTCCTGCTGCCAATCTTGAAAAGGTTGGTGAATACAGGCACCTCTTCACCCCCATACACATTTCTATCTCACACTAGCAATCTCCTGTAAGGAAAGAGAGAAAGGGGAGTGGTGTGTGGGGGGTGGGTGCGTGGGATTTAAGCCATCTTGATCCCGAACAGAAAGCCTAAATTATGTCTGCACCTTAATCCAAGCACTCTAAAATTCTAATTGCTATAGGTGAGGTTTATAGGGAGTTAAGAGAAGAATGTTAAGAGACCTGCATTTCATTTTGCAATGCCACACTTCATTTGGATTATGTACCCATCCAAGATGTCAGTGAGATGTATTCAGATCAACAGAAGACACTGTAGGAGTCAAGATACGGTATTGCTTAATTGTCTTTATTCAGTATTTATTTCTCTGGTATGTGCAGGAAGAAACCAATGGCAGAGCCTTAATTTTGCTCCAGTGATTCCCAAGGATGGCACGTGATCAGAGGAAGAGAGCTCTGCATCCTTCCTGTATGACAACATTGACAACTGCAAGCTCACCTATTATTAGCAGTAATAAAAAGGCTTAGTAGCTCAGTAACAGCTCATTATAAAGGAGTTCCTGTGACTGCATTGCAAAGGTGGGCTGAAGCTTTAAGTCAGGGCTGTCCAGTCACTAACTCTATAATGTGACTCCCAGATAATGCTGCAGAATGATGCTTGGCTGCATCATACTGAAGCCACCTCCAAATATCAAGTAAAATCCAAGAATGAACAGGAAGAATGAAGGCTGGGGGTGGGGATCATACACTGTTGTAAGGTGGTATGGCAAAAGAACAACAACTATTATTGCTGCTGCTCTTGCAACAAGAATGATGAGAAACTCTTAAAAGCCACATCCTATTATGGAAAATACAGGAGATCACAGAGATCACTAGGTCTTGGTGAACAGATATCTCTGTTCTGGTGGAAGTGTTTCTGTATTCATCTTCAGGACAAGTGTTCCTGCAGCTCTGCTAATGAGTTTGTATTGCTTATTGTCTCCTTTTTTGTTTGCCTAGCTGCCTGTCTACAGTAATTGATGTTAAGGGAGCCACAAAGTAAATCCTAAAATACAAACATTTACTTTAGTCTTCATCATTGATATTGAAACTAGATTATCTCTTGTTTTGATTTAAACCTATTCAGTCTTCTCACACTTCAGCTCCTTGTTCAGATAATAGGCTGGCTGTCATTTGGTTGATAAAAGCATTTTACACATTTGAAAAAAGTTACCATATCTCTTCTCACTCCAGCCTTCATTAAACTAAATATGCCCAATTACATTCTTCTTTCAATTGCCCTCTAAAATATATGTTCTCTTAGGTGCCATGAACACCTTCCCACTCATAATCTCATTAATTCTTACAACACTTTGAGGAAACAAAGGGAGTCTTATTACTTATCCATGGAGATCAGTTTAAAACATCATAGAAAGGTTTAACTCATAAGTGCCAAATATAGGTAGCATGTGGACTGGCCTATCAGCACCCTGCCTGCCTTCTCTCCCCTATTTTCAAATGGTTTTTAAAGTCCTTGTACTAACTAACGGACAGGGGATGGGGAGGGCAAATTTAGCTTTTTCCTTGCCATGAGCTGTTTCAGGTCCAGGATGGTACTTCAAAACAAGAAATAACTTTAGTCACTTTTATTATTGAAGACAGGACTACCGTGATTCCAAATTACATTAAGGGAGGGACAGAACTAAATCCTCCCATGGCCTATAGAGGATACAAAATGACTTCTTCATATTTTTAAAAAACAAAAACAGTGTGGATTTGAGTGTGAGTGAGATTCTATCCTGAAAGATCTGACCAGTGGGATGTGTGTAGAGGCTTCCCCAACTTATCTGACAGGTTAGGGACAAGAGCACTGTCAGAAAATGGAATTGACTGAAAAGTGGAACTCATGCACTGTACTCTGTGGAGCATGAAGGACTTATAGATGCTCACTTGGGATTGACCACATGCACGCTTACTTGCAAAGTCTCTCAGCCAGCTGAGCACCATTTTCTCCCCCTTTAGCTCACTTTTTGAAGCAGCGTATGCATGCAAGCAGTCTGTAGGCAAGAAGAACTGACAAAAAAGAGGACTTCCCATCAAATGAATGGAACTTGTCCTTAATTTGGATGCAGTGAGAGAGTGAGTCACCAGATCACAGGGCATCAAAAGGTGGGGGGGGGCTCCTATATGGGCCCTA
Source organism: Ctenosaura bakeri (assembly GCA_948474755.1). Taxonomy (NCBI): domain Eukaryota; kingdom Metazoa; phylum Chordata; class Lepidosauria; order Squamata; family Iguanidae; genus Ctenosaura; species Ctenosaura bakeri. Next base: position 22,554 of record CAOLHI010005077.1, on the reverse strand, counting down.
TGCTTCTGAAACTTTCCCACCACTGTTCTCATATAAATAATGCAGCTACTGTGGCTGCAATTTGAAGTGGAAAATCTGTTCAAGGGGAGAGAGTCTTCTTCGGGCCAAAGCAGATGTGCACACATTTTGTAGAATCATAGAACCTTAGAGCTGGAAGGGACCACAAGGGCCATCTAGTCTAACCACCTTGTCATGCAGGAATACCTTATTAACGCACTCTTGAAAGATGCCCATCCAACTTCTGTTTAAAGACTTCCAAAGACAGAGAGTCCACAGCCTTCTCTGGCAGTCTATGCCACTGTTGAACAGCTCTTACAGTAAAAAATGTCTTCCTAATGCTTAGGTGGAATCTCTTTTCTTGTAATTTGAACCTATTGGTTTGTGTTCTATTCTCTGGAACAGAACAAGTTGGCTCCTTCTTCTCCATGATGTCCCTTCAGATATTTAAAGATAGCTATCATGCCACCTCTCATCCTCTCTTCTCTAGGCTAAACGTACTGGCTCCCTCAGTTCCTCAAAAGGTCTGGTTTCCCCACCTTTGGTCACCTTGGTCACTCATCTCTCAATACATTTCATCATGTCAATATCCTTCTTGAACAGTGGTGCCCAAAACTGGGTTGGCCCTTTTGTGCTTGACTTTTGCTTACTAAATAGCAGCATGGAATTTAAGTATATGCCCTGCCTTGGATCCCATTTTAACAGTATCTCCCCCCTCCCCTACACACACTCAGCTTGTATTTGCTCAGGTGGGAAACTGTTAGTATTAATGGAATCAAGACCACAAGTGCACATATTGCATTATATACCTTCCATGGCCTTTTCCAACAATCACACCCTCACATCAGTGATGCTCCTTACTTCCTGCTCTCCACTGGATCACTCCAGAAACAAGTTCTTGGGGAAGTGTGAGATTAGATGTAGATCCTTAGTGCCCCCTCTGTTCAACCCACCAGAGGATACGTGCCACCTAAATCTTCAAAGACTTGATGTCTGTGTTGAGGCCAATATTTTGTGGCCTGAATCCTATTGTTTAGACCCACCTAGAGCAGACTCACTGAGTCAGTTTTTGAATGGCAAGTCAACATTTAGGAAAATCCCACTGATTTAGTGGCTCTGCTCTAGGATTGCCATAATGGAAATTTGGAAGGGATTCCTGTACCTTTAACAGTTGTGCAGAAGAGAAAATTCCAGCAGATGTTTCTTGTTGCACAACCAAGTAACAAGCAACGCCAGCTGAAATTCCCAGTCCTAGGTAACCGTTAAAGGTACAGTCTTCACCCTGTACTTTCACTGAGGCCAGCAACAGGATTGACGCCTTCAGTCCTGCAAAGCCACCAAGGAAGGTGAATGATTCAAAATGGTAAATGCTCAGTAAAGCTTTGTCTTTCTCAGGAAAGAAACAAAGCTTGCATCTTCTGCCCACCTCAAAGACTACATTTTTTTCCACTGAAAAATGTTAAGGATTGCCAAGTGCCAACAGTATCAGTAAAGATAGAAGCAAAAAAAAAGAATACTCACCTTAGTCATTTTAAGCTGATATGAAGTAATAAGAGGAGCAGGCCAATACAATCAGAATCAATCATACCAGTTGTGTGGATTGTTTGCAATCTTTCCCAAGAGCTATGGATCTCTCTCTCTCTCTCTCTCTCTCTCTCTCTCTCTCTCTCTCTCTCTGTGTGTGTGTGTGTGTGTGAGAGAGAGAGACAGAGAGAGAGAGAGAGAGAGAAAGAACTATAACAGTTAAAATGGTCTCTTGTCCGCTATAGTTATTGATTAAATAACTGCAGATGCACACTGAAATCTAGGAATTAAGAGAAATTTACATTGCCTCATTGGTCTTCCTTTATCATTACTGTCTGTTCTCCATATCTGTTCATTCTTTATCCACTGATTCAACCAACCACAGCTTGAAAATATTGCATTTTTAAAATTTTTTGCTGTTTTACATAAGGTATAAGCTATTTTAGTACACCACTGTACACAAAGAGACTTGAACATCCATGAATGTTGCTATCCATTGGAGTGGGCATCCTGGAACCAAACCTTAGTGGATTCCAAGGTCCCACTGTGTTTTTGTTTTTGTTTTTTTCATTTTACCTAAATCACCTCAAGTGAAAAGAGAAATGGGCCTATCACTAAATGAGTTGGACAGGTGTTTATTATCGTCAGACACTGGTGTCTAAAAGATGCCACTTGTGATACCCTCATGGCAGCTCAGCTGTCAATAAACCTTCCAACCCAAACAAAACTTAACTCCCTTTTGGAATTAATCTCTGTGCCAACACTCTTGCAGCCAGTGACCTAAGAAGAATGCAACCCTTTCTTACACTGTAGCCAGTGCCTCCTCAATCATCTGTTTCTACTCTCATGCTTCTCTGAAGAATATGGGGATTATTCTCTACTCAAGCAGTTTAGGTGGGAGGAGGAAGCCCGGGAGTGTTTCAAAGAGTATATAAGTATTCCCTTGCTGGCAGGGAGAAACAGCAGTGATGTGATTGCCTGGGCTGCTGACTCTAGGAAAGAGAGCACTAGCAGAGCCAGTCTTGGCTTTCCAAATATTAATGCTGCTTCTTTAAATGAGACCCTGGCTAGCTGCTGCAGTTGCAGCTCCACAGAGCTGGACGTCACCAGGCAGCATGAATGAATGCAAGAACTGGGAGGGTACAAATTTCAAACATACTTGGCTAGGTATCCCTCTCTTTCGCACATAACCATTCCAGATGCTCTGAGCGCTGAGTCTTATGCTGTTTCTTTTAGTCTACAAAGATTCTTTAGATGTACCTGTCAAGCTGCTTGTATTGTACTATTTTTCTCTGCAAGGACAAACTTCATCGGCTGGATTTCCTTGAAATCAGGTTTGGATCTGAAATTTCTACATTGTTATGATTGTGATTACTAATTGTAATTCCTTAGCGTATGTGATTTATCAGGTTGATCACCTCAGGTGAAGTCACAACTGTAAGGCAGGAATGATAGTTTTGCTCATGTAGTGCTCTAATGTGTTTGATACTACGTGTAAATCTAGACTTTATGTATGTATTTTTCTGTGTGCCTAGGTTCTCCTGTGCTTCATATTGGGCATGCTAACTGTATTACTTATATATAGTACTTAGTTTACCTTACTCTACAAGAAGATCTGTGTTTTCAATTTAAATAGTTAAATTGTTTGGGTCCTTTAGCGTCTTCACAAACAGTGAAAATAACAAGTTCATATACACTGAGTAGACAGGCAGGGAAGCAGTAATTTTGTCTCTGTAGTAGAACTAGAACATCTGGGTACTTACCGGTACTTGGGGCTGAGTCCCAATAATCTGAATGTAACTTAATGTCCAAGATTACATACATAGAATTGAGCTCCAAGAGGTACTAGAACCCTGTTTAGAAACATTAAGTGTACTGCATGGAACAACCATTTTTCTGTCTATGAGCTGATTGTTGTTGTTGTTTGCTTTATTTTCACCTTGCCTTTCCCCCAAAACTGGTACTCAAGGCAGTTTATAAACTGACCACAATATAGCTGAAAATGTCTAAAAGATCAACCTTAAAATAGAATTAATCTATTAACGATATCAAAACAACATAAAGTGTACACTTCAAACTGATAAAAAAGCAATTAAATACACTACAATTTTTAAAAAATAGCATCCTCTTGAAAGCCGATCCCTTAAAAACCTTCAGTTCTAAAAGCCTGTCAGAATAACTGCCTCAAAGTATATCAGGAACATGTTCTTTGGTGACAGGAAATGCTAAGGATTGTTTTAAGGGTACAGAACCTTAGAGAGTCCCATGATGCTACTGTCAAATGTATGAAGATCTTTGAAAAGAAAAAGATAACAGTCCACCCTCTGTACATTTTAAAAAGTAGCTGTCAGTATAAAATGAGTGAATAGCAGTATACCTCAGCTCAATCAAGATTAAAATGCTCCTTTTGCATTCTCAGGGAGTTTTATTAGGCACTGGACAATGCAGGACAGTGCTGATGACACTGGCAATTTTCTGCTATTTGTAGCACAGAGATTTCCCTTCTCAGCAAAAGCCTGAGATGAATTTTAATTTGTTCCTTGGAAAGGCCCAGGTAGGTGATCTCAGACCAATACTGAGAATGAAAAAGAAGTAGTCTTGCTCTAGAGACTAGAATTCTATGTATTTTTTTAAAAAAAACTGTTAATGCACACCCAGTTCTTTGAGTGGGAAGATTTTAGTGGGTTCAGCTTTGGTTTCTTTTAAATGAGTTAACTGAAGATTCATTGGCACTTTGTTTCATTCAAATTAATTTAAAAATAAGTAGATTGAACATAGAAGAAATCTCACAACTTAAACTTGCTCTTACCTATCTTTGATTCTCCCAGGTATCTTCTGCTGCAGCATCCCAAAACCTCATATTTTTGTAGACGCTTAGATTCCTGGAGGGAATGGAGGGAAGGAGGAGGAGATAGGAGAAGAGGCATCTCATTCAGATAGCACGTTGCTGTGACATGGCTTCAAGGTGTCTCCGTCTTACAGAGACCATTTCATAGGATTTTCTTGGCAAGATTTATTCAGAGGAGGTTTTCCATTGACTTACTCTAGGAAGCTGAGAGAATCCAATTTTTCAAGATCACCCAATGGATTTCCATGGCTGGTCTCCTGGAGGCTTAGTCCAATACTCAAACCATTTGGAGCCCTCTGACTATTTTTCCCACAACCAAGAATCACAGAGTTGGAAGGGGCATCATCTTGACTATCCCTTACCCACCTTATGGCAATAGAATAAATGTTATAAATAAAACACAACAAAGCATGGTTTAAATCCAGTTGCTATTCCCATCTAGGGCAAACCCAGTGAATCAATGGGGACCTGGCAAGTTATTGCTTATCTAAGTTCTATCAGCTCAATAGGTCTATTATTGATGGGAATAATAAGTGCCTTTAAGCCTGTGAGCAAAACATTTCCCTCACCTGGGGCAAAGACAACCACACAGTGATAAAGTATTATTGTTTCTTTTTTGTATAAACATGAACATGTGGAAAAGCAAGCTTTGCATTGGTAAAACACAGTGAAATTCCATGTTAATGGATGTGATCACATTGGCTCCAAAAATGCTGCCAAGGTTGCGGAAATTACCATAGAGGGAACATTGGCGTAATCAGGACAGAATACATTTCTCGCTCCATTTAATAGCAACAAGGGTCTAGGTGGCTATTAACAAATTCAAAACTAGCTCACAATATTCTACAAAATCTCTTACATATCCCTATGGCATTATGAGTGAATTCAGCAGTACTTCATATCTTATTATTGAACCTTACCTCTTTATAAAATATTGGGTTTCAGTAAAATTTATCCATTAGATGTAAGGAATCTCAGTACAGTGGATTATGCTAATCTCCACTGTCTTCTTGTGGTGGCAGAGAATAATGGTATCTAATGAGCATTTTGGTGCAGCTTTACAACAAACCTCCTTAACGCAGAGAGTTGGACTAGCTGATAGAGAGTCGAAATCTGAAAGGATTAAATGTTTATCTAATCAAACCCAGTGTCCTGCCACCAAAAAGGCTGGTGGTCTACCTGTTTACCAGTCCATCACTTAAGGCCCCAGAACCTTCGCAGTGCTACCACTCTGTGATTCTACCTAATATTGTCTGTTATGGTCTTCTTATAGAATAAACTGTGGGTGTGAAAGACCTCAGAGGATTGCTGCTGCTGCTGGTTCAGCATAAGTGTTGTATAACAGCAGGGGGAAAGTCCTGCTCCTTCCTCTCCTTCAGTGCCTTGACATCCTCAGTTGGAACAGTCACTCTCTGCACTGTTTGAGGCATGTGGAGCTAGATCTTGTAAGAGGATGGAAAGCACCTTCTCCTCAACTGTGAGGGTGGCCACAGAAACAAGCCATGGCAGCAGCCCACTCAGAATCAGCCTCAATGTTTCCGACAACAATACCTGGGAAGGAGCCTCTTCAACAGAGGATATCGTAGCAACCTGCACCATTGGGACCATCCTTTCCCTCATGTGCATTATTGGAGTGACTGGCAATGTCTACACCTTGGTGGTGATGTGCCACTACCTGAGGTATTCAGCCTCCATGTACATCTACATCATCAATCTTGCCTTAGCAGACCTGCTCTATCTTCTCACCATCCCTTTCATTGTTGGGACCTATTTCATCCAGGAATGGTACTTTGGAGATGCTGGGTGTCGGATCCTTTTCAGCTTGGATTTTCTCACCATGCATGCCAGCATTTTCACTCTGATGGTGATGAGCACAGAGAGGTACTTGGCTGTACTGAAACCTTTGGATACTGTGAAAAGATCTAAGAGTTACCGCAAGGCAATCGCCATTGTCATCTGGGTGGTGTCCCTGCTCCTCACCCTCCCAATGCTTATCATGATCCAGCTGGTCCAAGGAGGAAAGAACATCTGCCTTCCCACCTGGAGCAAGATGTCCTACAAGATCTACATCACTATCCTCTTCTGCACCAGCATTGTGGGCCCAGGGGTGGTTATTGGCTACCTTTATATTCGCCTGGCAAGAACTTACTGGGTGTCCCAAACCACATCCTTGAAAGAGACCAAGCGGCTCCCCAACCAGAAAGTGCTCTATCTAATCTTCACCATTGTGCTGGTTTTCTGGGCCTGCTTCCTGCCCTTCTGGATATGGCAGCTCCTCTTCCAGTACTGTGAACCTTTCCCTGTATCCCAGAAGGCCACCAGGAACATCAACTACCTGACCACCTGCCTGACCTACAGCAACAGCTGCATCAACCCTTTCCTTTATACCCTGCTGACCAAAAACTACAAGGAGCACCTGAGGAACAGGCAGAGGTCCTTTAACAGTGGCAACAGCAGCTACTTCCAGAGGAGGAACAGGTTTCAGAGAATCTCAGGGAGATCTTTCTCCACAAGCAGCCAGCACTACACTGAGACCTTTGTGCTCCCTCCCATCCCTGGAGGAAGCAACAGTCCCTGAGGGAACAAGGACACCTCCTGATCCCAGCCGTCATCAAGGCAACCTTGAGCAGGAGAGGAGGTGCCATCAGAAGCAAGTGAACACAAGTGAAGCAGGGAGGGGGAGCAGAGGATCAAGGGAACAACATAAAACTTCTCCTTACTTGGAGTGCTGTCTGACAAAGGCTTCCCTCCATCCCTTTTTTTCCCTTAGGAGGAATTCTTGGTGAGCTCCTTTCATCATAGGACATCACACAAACATGTCATATATCCCCATTGTGCCATGATGTGGCAGTTAAGTCATTGAACCGATGTTGGTAAGGGGGTTGCTGTTGTAGTTATTGTTGTTGCTGTTGTAGGTATCGTTATTGTTTTGAACTGTATCATCAGAACACAGTTGTTATGGATAATAAGAGACTTATTGTGATTATATGTGTACATATCAGAATGGGTAGAAGATTTTTTGAAATTATGTTTAAGAAAAATAGGACATGAGTTCAAAGAACCCAGGATGAAACCAATAAAAGTTCATGAAAAGTAAGGATTTTTAAAAATATTTTAAAAGTAAGGATTTTTAAAAAGATATAAATTCTTTGTAGGATTGTGATGTGTTTGATATAGATGCTAAACCACTGAAGCACCACTGTGTATATAGCAAACCACAATTCCTGTTGGTACACATTAAGAAACACTGTTTTATGCTTTTAATTGCTGGAATTCTGCTGGTGCACTACACCGGTGTAAAACTCTGTTGGCACAGGAAAGAAAAGACAGTAGCTGTGAAGGAAGTCAGGCATGGGACAAATAGATTGCTCACAGCAGCAGATTTTGTCTGCCTTCCTTACCACTACTGTGTGACTCTGGGCAAAGCGGCACAAGGCACCAGCAGGATTTCAGTCAATGAGTTCAAGTGCCAGAGACCAGTCCATAGTATTGTAACTGTGGGGCAAGTAGAAGTTTAAAAGCTTGCTTGTGTCTTATCGTTTGTGTTTATAGCTCAAGCAAAAACAGGAGCCACAGCTTATTGCTGCAGCTTGCAGGTGTATTGTGTATTTTTTTTTTAAAGGCCAGTAAACGTACACACGTGTGCACACACCTGTGCAGGAGAGCAGTTTTTTTAATATAGATTTTGGTGATTGTTCAGTGCTGAGCTGGTATAGAGCTGTGCATTGAAAAACAGCCACCAACAGCCTTAGATTATGAAAGCTAACTAACCACACCAGCTGGAGAAAGAGATGAAACAGATAACAACTTTCCCCTAAACCTTAGGTCAGAAAGGGGTCGCAAAGCTTGCAAAGTAGCTTGGAAGCCATTCCCACCCATAAGATGTACTAGACTGATGGTGTATAGCAATCATAATCACCAGAGAACTTGTAATAAAATTGTTTCGGAGGAATTGAATATTGAAGAAGAAATAACACCAGAACAGTAGACTATGGAGTGTGTTGTGTGTCACTTGAGTGAGTCAGAGTATCAAAATGAAACACAGAACTCATCAACATGCAGATAGTACACTGAGGTGGAGCAGAAAGTAAAGGCACTGTGTAGAAACTGCAGTGAATTCACTGTAAGAGCCAACTCAAGGATAATGAAAGAGGGAAAGGGAAAGTGTATGAGAAAGAGAAGCGTATTTCAAGATGTATTTGAGAGAACAAGGGTCAGCAGAGGCTGGAAGATTCAAACTTTGGTCCTTCCCAGGCTTTAAAAGTTAGTCATATGCCACACAAGGATACATATTTCTATCACAGACAACCACCCAGGTTTGGCTCAGTAGTAGATTGATCTGTCTTCTTTCCTAGCATCACCAAGTGATCAATACTTCCACACTGCCTTAACAGAAGTCTTGGGCATCTCATCTATCTATTATCTGATGTAGCACACATTTATTTGTTTTAAAGGAAGGAAGGAGGGAAGCTAGCTCATCTACTATTAGTAACTATATTAGCAAGTAATGTTTTTCAGGGATCACTGAATCCCATAATGACTTACACAGAAGCAAGTGAGATGTGAAGGTTTACAATGTAGATAGAAATCCCTTATTCCATTGCCTTTTCTATTCACTCCAGCTTCTGTTGCTTTTTAACACCACAAGGTAACTTTCTGAGCCTAAAATATGGGAGGCCATCATTTGATTCCCCCTACCGCAAATCACTTTCCAGAGACAAGCAAAAATTGAACTGCTGATGTGAGCTGACCACTACAGGTGGTCGCTAAAGCCACAACAGCCTGACAAAGCAGCTATACATACCGGTACCTCTGGCAGAGATGAATAGCTTCCATCGTGGTATCAGTAAACCAGTTGATTCTCCTTCATGAAATCAATTTATTTTCAAACAGTTAAGGACTGACATTGTGCCCTCACTTTCACATGTGCTGACCTGGAATACAAAACACAGGAAAGACAGCACTTATCTTTTTTTTTTTTAATTATTTGGGACAAGAAAACATGGAGTCATGACACAGTCACAGCATGTGGGTTGTGTTCATGTGAGTGTGCATATCTCTGTGTCCACAACAAGCTGTCTAGCTGACTGCACAAAAACTGAACCCAAACTGGAGAACTGAGGCTCTAGAAGCTGCCCAACAAGGTATATCAGCAATGCTTTTGTGCCTTTTACTTTCCCAGGGATTCTCCATTCATATATTTATAACAGAAATACATCAGAACAACTGTTCAAAAGCCCCATTACAGAAAAACAGGGGGATGTTCTTTGTTGCTGTTTTGTTAGGTGCCTTCAAGTGAACTCCGATTTATGGGTTTTGTTTGTGAGATGTGTTCGGAGGGGGTTTGTAATTTCCTTCCTTTGAAGTCAAGAGAGTGTGACTTGTCCAAGGTCAGCTAGTGGGTTTCTATTGTTGAGCAGCAATTTGAACCCTGGTCTCCCAGAGTCCTAGACCAGCACTCGCACCACCATACCACGGTGGTTTCAGCATGGTGTTGGTTTCTAGTCAAATTTGCATGAGATGCCCTGGGATAGTACCTGGCCAGACAAACAAGTGCTCATAGGCCAGCAAAATATTTTCATGGGAACTAATGATAAGACTCTTTGGCATAAGTTGTTTAAAATGTGTACTTTAGGAAACACCTGTAGTAGGGCCAAAGATAATCCTCCCATCTGCTGCCCTTAGCTAAGTGTATTAGAATTCCAGGCCATTTCCGCTCTAGGCTGTTATAGCACTATGATTCCACTTTCAACATCCTATGGAATCCTGGGGTTTGCAGTTTCGGGAGGGGTCAGTTTGCAGGGGGGAGGGAGGGGGAAAGAGAGAGAGACTAGTGTTTGGGACTCAGTAAGCATTTTAGAGTGCTAGCTGTCTCCCTAGAAAACTGGCATTTGGGCAGTGTGGTTCGGCTTTCTGTTGGAGTGTTTAAGATGTGTCTCCACCTGTGTTCAACCTCTATATTTGTAAATAAATGCAAATATTACAAAAGGTCCATAGCCTCTAGTGAACTCCTTCCAAGAAAAAGGAAAGCCCTGAAATGTGCTGTGTCCCCTCAAACATCTTATCATGCAGAAAAACAGGCTGAGCATAAGATTATACTCATCTTCAGAGTGTATCTACTATATTACAGAAACATCAGTGAAGTTAGTTCAGGGGCAGCTAAGCTAATCTTTAAGGCACTGTCTGTCATTCCTTGGCATCCTTTAGAACAGGCAATCCACTACATTTTCAACACCAAAGGCCACAATATCCAGTGCTGATAGGGCATCCCCCACATTGTTATTGTTATGTGTTTTCAAGTCAACTCCAACTTCCGATGATCTTCTCCTTGGGTTTTTTTTGGCAAGATTTATTCAAAGGAATTTTGCTATTACTTTCCTCTTATGCAGAGAGGTTACCCATTGGATTTCCATGGCTAAGTGGGAATTTGAACCCTGACTTCCCGTTGTCCTAGTCAACACTCAAACCACTACCCCATGCTAACTCCTGGACCTATACGTATATAAACACAATGAAGTCGGGGGAAGTAATAGCCTTATCCCAACTCAGCAATTTTGTGTGGGAGGCAGGAATGGAGAGAAATTGCATCAGAGTCACTAAAGGAGGTGAAAACTAAAGCCTTTTCTCTTCCTCAACCCCCCAAACCCACAATCAGCATAATTGCTTTCATGCTGCCATTATTGTCAAGCACCACTCATTTAGATCTATCCTAAATTATCCATTTAAACTGCTACTACTTACTAAAGTACAGCCAGTCTATTCTATATTAAGAAGGAAAGATCTGAGACTGTAAAAATCCAAATTTGCCAGCTTTGAATCTCTGTCCACCCAGTTGTCCCAGAATGTTGCCACATGTGGCCAACCATATTTTGTGGATTCACAATAAAAGCAAGCATATCCAACAAGGAGAACTGGTTTAAACTATGGTGACCAAGGAGAACATGAAGGCTGCTTTTGTAGCTATTGACCCCTGTAGTCTTCCCAGGCTACACTTTTTTTCTGGCCAAAAAGGAAATGGTGCATTGCATCATTTGGAAGCAGCTTTCAAGTGCAGCAATTCACTTTTAAAATAGATTGAAGAGTGTGAAGGGCAGTGGCCCTCGAATACCCATGAAGTCCTCAGATCCCACTAAAATTTTAAAAATTGAGTGATCTCCCAAACGGTTTACAAACACTGCAGTTCTGGGAATACCAGGTATGCTGGTTCAGCCTTCCAGGGAGGGCACAGGGGTAGAAATTGGCCCCCAAACCCTCTGCAGTTGCCTTCCCCTGAAAGAGATGAAAGTTTAACATAATACTTTCCTGTTCTTCAAAAGCAGAAGTGGAGTTCTGCCCACTTGTGGTTTTATTTTTCCTTTGTTTGGGGTTTCTTCCCAGTTTTGGGGATTATTGCGAGTTCTTGCAGTCCCTGAGGCTCTCAGGACAGACAAGTGGGCTGTCAACTCCAGATTTATATCATGATGCTTCAAATTAGTGATTTAACTCAACTTTTGCATTTAGTGATACATATATTTTGGATTAAGCCTGAGTAGTAAATAGTGGCTATGACAATGCAATCATGGTGCTCAGCTTTGTGTGGGAGATCTACCAGCTGCCTTGGAATCAAATTGTGCTCTGTAATTTAAATAGGACATGGAGACAAGCTCTGGCTTCCTGGGGATGAGGGAAAGATATTCAGTATGTGCAAGGCTGGGATGAGATGCTTGGGGCCCTGGAACAGTTCCCCGACTGAGGGTGGGGGGAAGCCATTGAGCACATGCATGAACTGTTTGCAAAATGGTGGCCCAGATGTGAAATGGATACATGATTAATCAAGCATGAGGTACAAGAGACAGCAGCACAAATATCTTCATGTATGAATGCATTTTCAGCCCTGTGACTTTGAAGAGACAAACAGTGCAATCCCACCCACTTTTACTCAATTATTCATTTATCACACAAATTGTTGATGACAACAGAAACACTGGAAAATTCAGGAAATGAGAGCTGAAGAAGGAGAAACAAGCAACAAATTTCTCCAGCACACAATCCCTAGCCCAGTCAAGGGTCTGGAGCAATTGTGCCAATTGAACCACTGATTCTCTGGCCCTAGATGATAGACTCAGATGTGTGTATCTTTGGCCATTTCTGCATGAGACTGTTATAGCGCTATTATTCCACTTTCAACATCCTATGGAATCCTGGGGTTTGCACTGCAAACCCCAGGATTCCATAGGACGTTGAAAGTTGAATAAGAGTGCTATAACAGTCTTGTGTGGAAATGGCCCTAGTGATCGAATCATCTTTCTTTATTTTTAAAACAAGTTAAAAGTAAAAAGAGTATGGCTAAAGATAGCAGATGGCTGTTGTTGTTTAATAGTCCCAGTTAAAGGAGATGAAAAAGGACTACCTAAAACAGGTCAACAGTACTTGCAAGAACCAACCCATCTCTGTAGCACTGACTCAAGAGCTGCCACCAGTAATTTCCCACCACTAATGGCTATTGAACTTTGTAAGAAGGAAAGTTAGCAAAAGAAGACCATTCTTCTCCCATTTCCACTGATATGGTTCTTGGACTATCCTGAAAAATACCATATTTGGCTAGCATCAGCGGTACTAGGAAGATGAACCATAAGCAAGTAGACTGCAAAATAAGGATTCCTTTGGCCAGGATGTGAAATAGCCATCAGACCAGCTGCCAGTGGTTGTTACAGCTTGTGAGATGGCTCTTTGCATTCAGTTGGAGGAAGAACCTAGTTTTTCTCTCCCTCAGCAAACTGCAAAATGATTTGTTTATTCTTCATGCCTGTTTTTCACTGATCCCACAGGAGAACGTAGTGTGATTACAACTTGCTACCTTGGTATCTGAATGGAACATTTGAATTGATTCAATTTGTACAGCAGCAGTTAAGGTAAAATAGCAGTCTATAGGATAAAAGCTATAGGATAAAAGCACATTGGTTTCAGCCATGGTTCTACAGAATGACTTCTGCTGGATTACAAATCCATCCTAATGCAATCTTCTTCTTTGATCAGAGAGACATAGGCCCTTTCCACACCAGGCAATTAGAACGGGGCAGTGCGTCCTCTCATGGAGGTCGTCTGCACCTCGGAGCAGACGAGGAGCAGACTACTTACTGGAGATCTGCACCTCAGTCTGCTCCAAAATTACCCCAAGTGGTCCTCCAGCATGTTTTCTAAAGACTGCAAAAAACAGGTTTTTATTTTCCTGGAACGCGCCATTGCGTTCCTACTCCCTTGTGCAGATTCGCAGGCTCACACCAATACCAATACAATTCAGTGGTTGTTCGGGACCCATGACCAACCAGAAGCTACCATTTTGGAAGCCAGAAGCCAGAAGCTGCCATTTTGGAAGGCGGAAGCCGCCATTTTGGAAGCCGGAAGCTGCCATTTTGGAAGCCGGAGCAATGCAGATCTACAGACCTCGCACTGTTCTGATTCGCCCTGGACCAAGGAGGAGCCCTGCGGAAGGGCTTCAGGGACAGTCCGCGTTGCTTTGGACCCTAGAAGAAGCGGTAGGTAATGTCACGGAGCGATTCCCTCGCCTCGTACGGAAAGGGCCATATAGTTGCACATTCAGATATTCACCAATTGGTATTTCAAAGCCCTAACTGAATAGACACAATCCCATGCATACCCACAGAGAAGTAATATCCACTCTTTTAGGCCTCAGATGAACTCATATGAACTTAATCTTAAAGGCAAATAATACAATCACTTCAGTGTACCCTGCCACAGTTTTAACTCACCAGCTACTTTTTCTTCCACAACTCTGCTGTTTGCCCTACCCGAATATCACTATTGTTTTAACTAGAGAAGGAAAAGATGTTTGATAATGTTCAAAAAATGATTGAAAAACATTTTTTTTTTTGGGGGGGGGTTGAGTACTGTGTTACTACAGTTACTAGGCCGCATTGGAGATAACACAAGATATCATTTTGATATCAATAATTGGGCTCTCTTCCACCATCCCTCTCCACGTGTTTGTGAGGCCCCCAGACAAGCACAGAACTAGGCTCGGCCATCAAACACTGCAATATCCCAAGACAATACAGGCAGGCCAGAAATAGCCAGATCACCACTTTAGAAGACCTCTCTGCAAACATCCTCATTATGTATGCACGCTGCTTACAAAAGACTCCCTGCCCTGAGCAAGCAACTTGGCAAGCTGAATACTCAACTGTCAAGCGTCGAGTATTTGCATACTGTCTACCTCTTTGTCAATTCGGACTTAACTCAATCATGCTAAATTCTGACTTTTCCAAAGCTTTGTCTCGCGCCCGAAACTCATTGTTTTCCCCAAGTATGGCATAGCTTGCAGTTACATTTCTCCCTATAAAAACCCCTGATTCCAAGACCATCCTTGGATCGCTCCGGACTTCCATCCAGCCTTGCTGCCACTTTGTTTGGCGAGCTGTTCCCTCAGTCCCACATACTGAGACTCCATACAAACGAACTCAATCTTCAGACCTCTCCGGGCTTCAGGACAGGTGTCGTATCACCCAATTCAATAATCCCTATCAAAAATTCCTCTATACCACTCCAACCTTTATTTTCCTTATTTACTTGTGTGAGTGTGTTGCATACACTGTCTGTATTTTATAAAAATCTCAATTATTCTCATAACTTGGTTTGCTTCTTGGCTGGGCCTGACCCCGTAGACATTGGGTAAAAGATTCCGCTGTGTTGCCCTGCCTCTTGCATTGTTAACTTGTGCTCTAGCTAATTTCCCCAAACTTAGTTAATTGAGAGCACTTATAGGTGTCCCTCCCGGGATCCTCAGTAAACAGGGTAACAACTGAGAAACCTTGACAAGAAGACTCCTAAACTGATAAGAATTATTGCAGTTTGGAACATCTCCTGCACAAAATTCACAGTGCTTGTTTTCCACAGAAAACAGTATTTTATGCCTAGGAAACTACATTTCTGTGTGCATATATTATTTTCTGCAAAGAAAAAGCAGTTAATCTTGTGCAGAAAAGGCTATGATTAGGGAGATTCCTCACAAAATTAACATGTGGATGATTTCCACTGAAAATAGCATTTATTGCACAGAAATATTATTTTCTGCACAAAAAATTTACTTCCGGTGCAGAGAATACTGTCTTCTGTGCAAAACAACTACCTCTGAATTTTGTGCGGAATAGCACTTGAATTGTGAATAGGAGTTTAAAAAACCTGCATGGTTTCAAGACAAAATTTAGTGAAGAATTGTCTCCCTAGTTCTCACCTCTATTCCTATCTTCCTGTAGGCTCTCTTCAGCAGCAATCTCCACCCCTACCATAAGTGAAATGCAAAGCCCATTTCCTCACTAAACTGTTATAGTGCTATTATTCCACTTTTAACATCCTGTGGAATCCTGGAGTTTGCAGTTTAGGGAGGGGCATTTAGAATTCTCAGCCAGAGAGCTCTTTATCCTCAGTAAACTACAAACCTCAGAATTCCACAGGATGTTGAAAGGGGAATAATAGCACTATAACAGTGTAGGGCAGAAATGGCCCACAATGAAGAGGGAAACAGAAAGCACAGTGGGAATGGCAGAAGGAACATCTTCCTCCACTCAAAAAGAATTGCCCTTTTTGCTTCCTTGTGTGATATGCTCTATGAAGAGCCTACAATGCACAAATTCCCTGTGGATAGGCAGGAGGGATGAGCAGCTAAGAAGAGGGATATAGTACAATGATAATGATTTTGCATTGATCTGAAATGCAGTGGGAGCCACTGGTGCTCCTGGGATTCAGACCCAAAACATATTCCACTATGAAGTGTCCTCTCCCTCACCTCTCACCACATGCCCCACACTGATTTGTCTAACTAAAAATATACATCAGGCTGCCAGAAGTCTAAGAAGGTTCAACAAAGGGACCTAAGAAGTCACCAATCAGTTTTCCAGTTTTTCCACATCCAGTGCAGGTACACTGGATTCAAGTATATAGAAGTAAAATGACTGAGATATAATAAAACACAAAAGAAGAACATTATTTTGATCTGGACTGTGTGTCTATGGGTAGTGATGATGGTAAGGCTGCAATTTTGCTTCTAGCCATGTGGGTAGGAATGACAGGATGTTAAAAAGGTGTTATGTCACATGGAAACTCCAGTTTCAAGTATGTAGTGAGTTGATTGTGGAGGAGCAATGTTTCATGGCTGGGAAAAAGGCCCTCATGTGGATCTACTCATCAGTTCAGCAAGTGACTAATTATTAAATAAACTGATTTCTCTGTGAAGCTTACTGATGCAGTGCAAGATCCCCAGTAGCCCTGAAAGATAAGGCCTGATCATGAATAGAAACCATTAGAGCTAAAGCTGCCTTATTCCCTTCTTCTTCTTCTCCACTCTCTGGGTCCACATCACTATGATTCTGTCCGAAATGAAAGCTCTTTGCAGGAAGAGAAACTCAAAACTCACTGAGACCAGAGATTGGAACTTTCTTAATTTCTTTCATTAAACATTAGAGAGTTCAAACCCCCTATTCATTTACATCAATGTTAGTGACTTTCAGAAAATTGTTGTATTAGTCATTATGTCAACCCTTAGCTACCAGGTGTAGCAGAATTCTCTGTTTCTCACTTCATGTCTGTCTATAGTTCCCTCTGATTTTCTCCCCATGTGAGCTT
This sequence comes from Ctenosaura bakeri, assembly GCA_948474755.1. Taxonomy (NCBI): domain Eukaryota; kingdom Metazoa; phylum Chordata; class Lepidosauria; order Squamata; family Iguanidae; genus Ctenosaura; species Ctenosaura bakeri. Next base: position 5,567 of record CAOLHI010005077.1, on the reverse strand, counting down.
CAGAAGTGAATGTGGAAGTTCCCAGTTTAACACAAAAATAGGCTACTCTTTATTTTTAGCCTCTAAGTTCTTCTTCCACTCAATGAGACTGACAGCAGAGTTCTCTCACTTTCAACACACGGGGGATAAGGAAGGGAAGTGATCTTACTGGTGCTCCTACACATGACATCTGAGAATGGGTTACTCCTCTGTCCTCTTCCTCAAAGAAGAGGGACAGAAAAGTGCCAACTGGGAGTGCCATATCTCTCTGCCCAGCATCATGAGCTTGCATGGGCCAATCCTGAATTACATGATTCTTCCTTTCCCATTTTGCAAGTCCCTACACCCTAAATGCCAATGAGTACAAACTCATTAGAATTAGATTGTAAAACCCAACGACATTAACCCTCTTAACAATGGAGGGTCAGTCAGCATCATTAGCCACAAATTAAATGAGTTAACACAAATCCATTAAGAATAATGAGTTATTTCCGTACCTCAGTATTTTCAGTCCCTCCCTGCACTAATCTCATTTTTCTGTTGACTTCATAAAGCACTTTCTCCAATCCTATTTACCCTGCAAAGGTTATCATGTTCAAAGCTGACCGATGGGATTGTTCCCTTCTCTTGCTCTTTGCAAAAGTCACCCACATCAAATGAAAAATAAGTCTAAAGGGAAATGGGCCTGTCACTAAAGGAGTTGGACAGCTGTTTATTATCGTCAGGACAATGGTGTCTAAAAGATGCCACTTGTGATACCCTCATGGCAGCTCAGCTGTCAATAAACCTCCAACCCAAACAAAACTCAACTCCCTTTTGGAATTAATCTCTGTGCCAACAGTCTTGCAGCCAGCGACTTGTGAAGAATGTAATCCTTTCTTACACTGTAGCCCATGCCTCCTCAATCATCTGTTTCTGCTCTCAAGCTTCTCTGAAGAATATGGGGATTATTCTCTACCCAAGCAGTATAGGGTGGGAGGGGGAAGCCTGGGAATGTTTCAAAGAGTATATAAGTATTCCCTTGCTGGCAAGGAGAAAGTAGTCATTGGAACTGACTGCTGACCCTTGAGCAGGAAGGAGAAAATTAGCAGAGCCTGCCTTGACTTTCCAAGCACTAATACCGCTTCTTTAAGTGAGATCCTAGTCAGCTTTGCTGCAGTTTCAACTCTGCAGAGCTGGATGTCACTGAGCAGCACTTACAGCACATGTGAACGGCAAGAACTGGGAAAACACAGATTTCAAATGTACTTGGCTGGAATTCTCTTCAGGGGTGTAGTTATGGGGAGAGGGAAAGTTTGGGACTTTTTCCTCCCCATAAAAATCTTTTTCCTTCAGTCCTTAAGTTTTCAGCACTGTAGAAACATAGATACTTCACTTGGGTATTTAGAGGCGTAGCTTAGGCATCCATAAAAAAGGGATATGCTCTGTAAGCCTGGACACCAGGGTTTGATTCCCCACTTGGCCATGGAAACCCACTGGATGACCTTGGGCATGTCACATACTCTCAGCTCCAGAAAATCCTGTGATAAGTTTGCCTTAGGGTCTCCATAAGAAAGAAACAACGTGAATAACAACAACAACAATTATCAAGGGAATGTGAGCAAAGCAAATATAAGAGTTCTAGATGTGAATAGTTTTAATGGCTCAATCTCTGCAATGCTAGAAGTTTAGGGACTCAATGAAAAATTTATTGGGGGAGGACAGAATTCTTGTAGGGACAATGCCTTTATTTTCCCCCTCATAGCTACAGCTCTAACTTCCTTGTCCTCTCCTAACACACCCACTCCAGATAATACTGAAGTCAAGTTTGGGATGTGGAATTCCAAAATTTATTTTCATTCCATGTCGCAAGATGTGTGGTTTACTCATCTGATCACCATCCCGTGATGAAAGCAGGACCAAAGAACCCCAAAGATCATTTCTTTCTCATTGTGCTTGGAAAGGCTATAATGCATATTCAGGGGATCTAAACTATAAAGCTGAGTTATATGTGTGTCTTTCTATGTGCCTCTTGTTTTTGTCTTTCCATGCTCTGTATTAAACATGCTGACAATTCTGCCTTACCAATTATTCATTAGTTAACTATGTTCTCTTTTTTAGGAAGATGAATTATTGTCTGGGATTTTTAGCATTTTCCCAAGGTGGGCAAATTCCAAGGGATGTGTTAGGAGTGGAGTAGTTCTCTCTATAGTGTAGGGCTGCAGCCATATACATACTTAACTACACTCTGAGCCAAAGCAAACATGAAATTAAGTACATCTTGGGTAGGAGAGATTTAGCATGAGCTGTGGGAGTGGTGGAGTTCATAATTTTCAGGATTTGAAGAGGGAAATTTCTCTGATGCAGTTCTAAGGAAAATCCTTTATTTGAAGTTGGAATTTGCATGGGGCAGGAATTGGCATCACACCAGCACCCTAATTTGTATTCTTAAATTAGTTAATTAAATTACAAAAACTTATATCCCCCTTTTTATACACACACAAATGCCAACCACTGACTTTCAAAAAGTATCTGGAGTTGGGCCCTTCTGGTCCAAAATCTGACATGCTGTTAAAAATTAGAATTCAATAGAGTATCAAAATCCTTGATATCCAGCTTATTATAAAGTTCTTTCAGGCTGAATCCCACTGTTAATTGCCAGGTTGAGTCAGGCCATTGAATTAGTGGTAACTTGATATAGATTGAAAGTCTTCTCATTTAAGGATTGCCAAGTGGATTGGCCCCTTCAAATTTATCAACAAAATGAAGTATTTAATTTCATTAAAGCAACCATATGAACAGTGGTATTTAAATTTTCAGTTTTGTAAGTACAGACACTTTAATTTTGTTACTGAAATCTGACAGAACATAAGTATCTAGTCTACACTTGTGTTTTCCACAAGCACTAAGCAGACAGTGACAGTCAGTTCATGAAGATAAACAGCCGTTTCCTGGTGTTGCTCCCAACTTAACCATATAGCCATCATGACTGACACCAGACCTTGCAAAAGTAACAGGAGGGTAAATTGAGTGGCCACATTCCATAAAGATGCTGGTGGAGTTTTATGCTTCACCAGAGTGATGTAATATCTCAGCCTCTATCTGCTAGTCCTGCAGGGGTGGTCACACGTCTTATAATGTGGACCTCTAGATGCTTTTGTCTACAACACTCTTCAGCCCTACCCAGCCAAGATTGGCAACTTTAACCCTCCAGGTGTTTTGGATGCAGCTTCTATAATCTCTCACCATTGCTTCTGCTGGCCAGGGCTGAAGAGTGCTCCCAGTGACGTTACATGGTCATAGTGATGCAAGAGGACCATACGTTTGACAACAGAATGCTGGATCAAGGTGAGACTACCAAAAACAAAAGACCACATTCAATAGTAGGAGCCCTGGTGGCGCAGTGGTTAAATGCCAGTACTTCAAGCCACAAGGTTGTGAGTTCGATCCTGCCGGGCTCCAAGGTTGACTCAGCCTTCCATCCTTTCACAGGTCGGTAAAATGAGTACCCAGCGTGTTGGGGGCATGTATAGAAATGTTTCAAAATACATGCTATTTGTAAGTTGTTCGCTGCCTCGATCCATATGGAGAGACGGGATACAAATAAATAATAATAAAAAAATAGTCACACAGAAATATTATTCATTGTATTTCTATTCTTCCTCATGGTATTCATTAGCAAATACAATAAATGTTTACAAGTAAAGTCTCCTTTACCATTTTTGTAGAATATATTGATTGGCTGTAAGACATCCCCATCACACTGGACCATGGTCTGCTTGTGGAAGAAGAGTGTTATCTAATAAGCAAATATCATAGAGTACTTGGGCAATAAAGCTCCTGAATAAACTGATCTTGGCATGCTCATCAGATATTCAGACTTAAAAGTCTAACTCAAATCTCTAAAGGCAAAGTATCATGCTGCTAATGGCCATCAGACAGGTGGTGGCAAAGGAACCACAGAATATCAAGGGGGCAACATAAAAGACACATCTCTACTAGAAGTCCCACCTAGCAGAGGCTCCCATCGATTGTCAGCTTTTTTGTCCATGACACACCAAGTGTGATTTTGGGGGGAGAATAAGTTTCATTGATAATGATGCTTCTTCCATCTTTTAAAAAAAGTTTTTATGCCTTATTAGGTTTTTGGAATAAATGGAACATTTTTAGAAATTGTGTTTGCAGAAAATAGTAGACCTTTGAATGAATTCACTGTGACTAGCTTCATAGTTTGCAACCCACTGGTCAACCTTAGGAGCATCACACACTCTCAGCCCCAGAAGACCCTGTGATAGATTCACCTTAGCTTCACTCCAAGTTGGAAACAACTTGAAGGCACACAATAACAAAGAAAGTGACAGCTCTACCCCCATGTCAACATGATTAAGCAGTCACATTTCTCTGAAATAGCAACAATCTCACAGCAACCTCACATAGGGGAAGAAGCTATTTGTATGATCTTGTTAAAGTTTTCACTTTAACAATGACATCTATGGAGAATATACCAGAGGGAGAAAAAGAAAGGAAGTGACTGTGTAAGCATCAGAGTAAACCCATTTGTGCTATCACAAATGATGAACCAGGAGTATCAGTAAGGAGAACAGTGCTTTCATGTTGAAAATCAATGTGAGTAATAAGGGAAATACATTTTGATCTTCATTCAAAAAAAAGTATCAAAGAAAATGGTCCCTTGTTAGCTTCAAAATGTAGGTATACATTACAGGGGCACCTAAATCTCTACTACATCTGAACATCTAGATTTAGCTCAACCATAGATCTATCTATCTGCTTCTGTACTGCTTGGAAAAGCACAAGAGTTCCATGTTGCATTTAGGTGTCTGGGGCATCTTATGTAGCAGCTAGTGATACTTGATACTTTAGTACATTTTTTTAAAAAAAAATCCCATTGAGGTATGGGAAAGAGCAACCTATTGGCCCCAACCCTTTTAATGGTCCTGAGGACCCTAGGCCCCACCCAGTTTGACATAGAAGGTCAGAGTCTTGTCCTAAAATGGCCTCAGACACCTTCAAATTGCCTGAGATCTGTTAGTTTGACATTTAACACCACTGAACCACCAATCCCCTCCACTGCCTGCAAAAATACAACTGAAAATCAACTAAGTAAAATGGAAATGCAAATCTGAGGCGATTTCCAATGGGCTTTCAGCCCACAATATGGCAGTGCCACTTGTGATGGTATAAAAACTGCCCCTTGCTCCCACTATAGTTGCCAATTTCTGTATACAATTGAGCCTTCTATACAATTGAACAACAATTTTCACTGACAGTAGCTACCAATTAGGATTCTTCTGTCGTCAATTAGCAATCAACTCCAGAAGGCTAACACATAAACCAAAAAAGAATCAGACAGATCTAGAAAGAGACAGAAGTCTCTGACAGCTGTGACTCAGTCCTGTTCTGATTGCTTTACAGGGTAACTTTAGGCTTAGAAGAATAAGTTCTGAGATTTACTTTCCTTACCATAAATCACTTCCTAGAACCTGGATATCATTAACTGCCTAGCCTGTGAGACCCAGCAGGCATTAGAAGAAGCCTAACAAAGGAATTGTCTTCCTTTTTGACAGCAGTGATGAATAACTTGGATCAGA
>CAOLHI010005076.1:0-86189 GCA_948474755.1 Ctenosaura bakeri | reverse complement strand
GTCCTGAAGCCTGGCTAGTCTGCAGCAGAAGTTTGGAGGTATGGAGTTCTCAGTACGTGGGACTGAGGGGAAGACTCGCCAAGCAAAGCGGCAGCAAGGCGGGATGGAAGTCGGGAGCGATCCGAAGAAGCTCTCCGAAGAAGTCAGGGGTTTTTATAGGGGAAAATGTGTCCGTAGGCTAGTCCATACTTGGGGAAAACAATGGGTCAGAATTTAGCATGATTGAGTTAAGTCCGAATTGACAATAGAGTAGACAGTATGCAAAGGCAGAGTGCTTGACAGATGAGGATTTTCTTTGTAAGTAACATGCATACATAATAGAGTACTTGCCTTTGAGGTCTCCTGAAGCGGTGGGACGGCTATTTCTGGTCTGCCTCTATTTGTTTGGAATATTACAGTGATTAGCGGCCGTGCCTGTCTGCAAGCTTGTCTGGGGGACCTCACAGCATGTGAAGAGGAAAAGGTAAAGGAGGCCAAATTATTGATATCAAAGTGATATCTAATATCCCACAAGACCGAGCTAGAAACTACAGTAACAAATAGATAATGTGATTCCATTATCACTGTTTTATTTGCTTCATAACTATGAGTTCAAAGTCTGGCAGAGTTCATACAAATAGTAAGTGAAGCAGTGAAATTTGTTCCTGGAGAGTACTATTTCAAACTGCAGTGGGAAAACCTCATGGCAGAATTATTTTCCCTGCTCATATTAAAAACTAAAAGTCATGGAGACAAGTTAGTCTAGCCTTCTTTGCATTAAGCAAGCTTTGACTATAATAAGGAATTTTCTTCATTTTAGGAACAAATGTGCCCCCTCACACTTTATTTCTCTGGTTGTACTGAGAAAACTGTAAAGGTATACCTCATATAAATTCTTCCCCTGCTGCATTTAGCATAATAGTAATACACATAATACTAGCAACAAACACAATCTTACTTGAGAAGTCTGGAGCATATTATACAATTATTCATTTCTAATCACACCCACGACAGCCACAATAACCTTTCTGTTGCCTTTCCATTATCATAGGAGTGTGCAACCTGTGGTTTTCCAGATGTTGGACTCCTGCCATCTCTGACCATTGGCTTTGTCATCTGGGTCTAACAGCAGTTAAGAATCCAGCAACCTCTGCAGATGTAGCAGCTCTCCTGCCCCTGCATTATTGTATGAATGGGGGCCCAAAATGCAGATTATGTAATAACAAAGTGGAACTTTAAAAATTTAACATCTGGTACTGCTCTTTCAGTATCTTAATTTGAGTTGGATTTCTTTCCGTTGAATAAACTGAAGTATGTGTAAAGGGAATAAAAGCAACAAGACTGGCAAGCAGTCAAGCCTAGAGAACAAAAAGGTCAAATGAAAATTGCTTTCTTTGTTCTAAACTATACAGATTAAGCAGGCCGTAGTGCTTTAAGTGGCAGATCTCAACATAAATGAAAAGCTAAATGTATCTATTCTCTCTTGGTGACATTGCTTAAATTGCAAATTGGAATGGTTTTCTTCTTCTTTCCTGAATTAGCAAAGGCTGTCATTTTTCATACAACTTGAATTGGGGAGAAGAGAAAGACATAAATATTGCTGAGCAAAATAAATTTACTGGTAAATTTGTTCTTTGCTTGTAAACAAATTAGGCTGGCATGAAGAAAATCAGGATTCTCAGAGGTATAATGCTTGCCAGGACATATATACCAAATCCTCTGACTCAACTAGTCATGTATTTGATCAGATTGCAAATTAGTAAAATCTGTGTGTGTGTGTGTGTGTGCATATATTAATCATCATGCATCCAATCCTCAACTTCAGGTAAACTTGAAATATTGCTAGCTTGCTTGATAGAACCTACCTGAGCTTGTGGTCCACTAGCACAAGGGACATCTCCATAGTGAGGTGGCAGATTAAGAACTCTATGGCTGAGTTCCATCATAAACTTTGCAAAGATTTTTTGAAATGCCAGCATAATGCACTTTGAGGGGAAAAACACAAACCAGTTCTAGCCCATATTGAATGAAGGTTCACACTTCATTCAAAGTGCAATGTCTGTCTTGAAATATCAGGTGTGTACTGAAACATCCTTTGTCTTCCACCACTATTTTCATTGTTATTGGTCTGTGTGTGTATATGCATGTGTAGACTGAGGCGGAGGGGCAATGATTTGCCTAAGGCCACACAATAGAAGTGAGATAAAATATGTACATTTTCTTAGTTGACACCATTCAGCTACTGTGGTTAGATAGCTCTTATTTTTATTCATTACCTCACTGAGAGAATTTTAAAAACTGTTTCTGTATTGTATGGTATTATTGAATGAAGTTTATGAATGCCACCCCATAGGGCTGCTGCCAGCTGGTACAAGAGGTTATGTTGATCTTGTCCCACAAGCTAGAGATGCATTCTCAACAAACCTGAAAAGGACAAGCAGAGGAGGGGGGTCAGATAGAAGAATCTAGCAGCACCTTTTGGACTGATTTATTTTAGCATGAGCTTTCATGGTTGCACTGGTGGAGTAATAGCCATAGATATTTAAATCCATAGATAAAGCCATAGATATTTAAATCCAGTTACACAATTGTGGGAGTGGGAAAGAGTGTAATAGGATACAAAAAGTCATTGTAACCCAAGCCATAAATCTTCAAATTTGCATCTTTCTCTGTTGTATTACATTTTATCCAACTCTTCTATGTTTAAATATCTTTGGTTTAAATATTACTCCATCAATGCATCTAAAAAAATGGGTTGATCTGTGAAAGTTCATGCTAAAATAAATCAGTCACTCAAAAATGCTGCTAGATCATTCCCCCCTCTCATTTTTATACTGAAACAGACTAACATGGCTATCTGTTTGAAAACTCAACAAACATGAATGAGTCACAAATAAATTTACATTGGCATTCCAGCTTTTTTTTGCAGGAACATGATTATTCAGTGCCTCTCAAACCCATTTTGTGAATCTATACCTTTAAGTATTCCATTAGTTGATTGTGATCTCATGAATTTAATGGACTTTTTAAAGCAGGGAATACTCAGACATGGTTTGCCATTGCCCGCCTCTGAAATCTTACTTGTTACTAATTGCAGTTGCTTTTTTTCCCATTTATTGGCCCCACCTCTGCAATTCACATTTCTGCATTTCACTCTAAATTTAGCTGTTACACTACATAACAAATAGATGTCTTACTGTTAGTTTCTGCTTCATATTTCTCTATTGTAGCCTTGACTTTCCTTCAGTCTCACCATCGTCATTCATTTCTAATGAAAGTCCTTACTGTTCTGGTTGTATCTCTCTCAGCTTTTTTAAATATAGATTTTCACTGAAAATTCCAAGTAAATCTAAATATATTGAAGTCTCAGTAACTTCATTAGGAGAGATTGCAGCTTAACTCTTTTTTTTTTCACTGTTAAAATGTATCTATTTATGTTCCAAACTTCCACCATGGATCTCAGGATGGCTAAGATGTCCACCACCCCTTAATCCACACACCAACTCTGTAAAGTATACAGATACCTCTTTGCTCAAAACGCGGTGCTTCATGGTTGTCTAAGTTTTGGTTGAGCACTGGTTTCCATTCATGCAGAATCCAATGCTCTTTCTACTACACAGTGCTAGTTCTTATGGAAATCACAAATGGGATTTTAAAAAGATTGACATAGGCCGGATCATCAGGACTATGAAATATATGTGCAGCCCACACAGTGTGCTTTCCCCTGTTTTAGTTAGCACAAGTGTAGTAGGGGTAGTGGTATGGGATACACACCAGTAAGTTGTCACCATAGAATGGTAGCTGAAGAAGAGACAGAGACAAAAGACTGTTGGGGACACCATGCTGTTAATAGGCTGTAACTCCTATACTTTGATAAGGTTTAATTTGCAAATATGATTTATCTGCCATAAATATAACCTATACTCTGCTATGGCTGCATGGCCATGCTGACTAAGAGGAAAAGTTAGCTGAACACACGCATGGCAAAACCAGCTCTGTTTTCGCACTAGCCTGTTATGGCGCTATGATTCCACTTGTAACATCCTATGGAATCCTGGGGTTTGCAAGTGGAATCATAGCGCTATAACAGGCTAGTGCGGAAATGGCCCAGGTCAGGAAAGGCCTCAAGTCAGGTCATGGTCAAGAAACAATCAGGGATATTCTAGTCATAATGAATTTACAGTTTAGCATTCAACGACTCAACCTTTAGATACAATGGTGTCTGCTGATTGTCTTAGCTCCTCTTCCTCTGACCAACAATCTTCTCTTTTGTCCCCATATCTGTCCAGCAATTAAGGAACTATCAAGGCTACCATTAGCCCTTTGTCACCTAAGTCTGAGACCATTAGCCTATTCCAGATTCCATTATCCACTCTCTGGATTTCATTGTTTACTCTCTGCCAAAGATCTATTAACACCTTTGCCCTTCAGGCAGAAAAAGAGTATTTGAACCCCAGTTTTGGGCTAGCCAACTCACAATAAACTCAAAGGCCCCTCCCTAAACTGCAAACCCCAGGATTCCATAGGATGTTGAAAGTGGAATAATAGCACCAATAACAGTCTAGTGTGGAAATGGCCTAAGGCAAAGAATACTCCAAGGTGGTTTGCTGTTGCATTCCTCTGAAATCTAGCCTACAGCACCTAGCATTCCTTGGAGGTCTCTCATCAAAATACTAACCAGAACTGACCCTGCTTAGCTTCCAAGATCAGGTGGGATCTGATGCCTTCAGAGTATTTCCTGCTGTGTAAAGTTGTGTTCTCAGCCTTCTTATTGTCTGGTTTTAAAAATGTGATGCAATTGCAAGCCTTAATTTTCAGTCTTAAAACAACTTCTGGATTCACCCAAATTTGGTCCCAGCACTTTGAAGCTCACATTTGCATATAAACTCACTGTGTTTTCCCAAGTTTGGTAAGTATCCAGGTTTTTGTACATCTGTGATAACCTTCCGTAACTGGAGACATCAACACTGAAACACGGGAGCTTTGTACTTGATTTGAGATTTTTATCTTGGGGTGTACGCCATAACTTAGGGTGTCAGAGATTAATGAAATAAGGTACATAAAAACATTAGCCAAAGGATGATTCCCATTTAAGTTGTAAACTTGTGTTTTTCATCTTACAGTAAGCAGACGACAGTTCAAAAGGTGCTCTGTAGCTGATTATATTTTAACCATTGTGCTAACCAAAGTACCCCGACTCTGCTGTATCTCAAACAAACATCCTCCTTTAGGCAACCCTCTGAGAATATCAAACAAAAGAAAGCAAACATGGCTAGATCAACATTGTTCCAAGAGAGAGATGAGAATTAGACAAGATACATGGTGATTGAAAGAATGAAAGAATTCCCTTCCTATTTACTCGCCAAAGCCATCTTTGGTATGCCATTGTCAGAACAGCTCCAGACAAAAATCAGCATATTGGCATGGCAATGTGCAAGCAAGGAGGCCAGAAAAGAAAGAGGTTGACAGTCACTTGGACCACATCCAGCCAGAGTTTGGAAAAGTTACTTTTTGGACTACAAGTTCAAGAATCCCATAGCTAGTGTGGCTACTGAAGCCATGCTGCAAAAAAGCAATTTTTCTAAGCGTTTCAGCCTGCATTACAGGATCAGACATAATGGGAGTATGACGAGACCCATTATGATATTATTGAGAAGACTTACATGTTCAGAAGAAATAAACTGCCTCATGAATGTATTTTTATTTCATGACCAAGTGTGAAGTTAAGAATACCTGAAATACCATTGAATCTGTATGTAACACCCAGGTAAGCTTTGCCTAGGCATGTACCTAATTTCTGAGGACTTGAGTGCATGAGCTCTGGACCTTAGTAGACCTTCAGTACCTGTTATTTGTACCCCTATTGTACCTATAGCCCCACATATGTTGCTAATATTAATTATTGTCTGATTCATATATTGGGCTAAACCTTTCTTCAGTCTTACTTGTAGTAAACCCACTGAAATGAATGGGAAGTTAGTCACAGATAATGAAAGTCCCATTGATTTCATGAATTCAGCCTATTATGTTTGTCCACACCAGCAGCATGCTTGGATACAGCCGTAACTGAGCAAGAAATCTATTGTCTACAATTTCAATATGTGGCAACAGTGCAAAAGATCTTTCTACTGCTAACATGCATAAAGTTTAACCTCTGGTGAAGTGTGGCCATGTACTACCACATGCTAACTTTAGGCTTTGGTACCTCATTGTGAGGCCATACTACAGTAGTTGGTTGGGGGTTATATACCAAAAAGATAAAGTCAGCATGTAATTTTCAAATGACCCAAACTAATCTCACTCTGAAACAGCTACATGTCAACCCAGGCTAAGTTTTCCCATGGCTGCCACATGTTTGAAAAACTGAAAAAACATACTCTAACTGAACAATGCTTTTTTTGCCACTGAATATACAGAAAAGCTCCTGAAGTTTTTATTATTGTCGTTGTTGTTTTTGTTTTTGGCCTGCTGACAGGCCATACTGCTATTCCAACCTTTCACTGACCAAAATAACAGTGGGCATCTTCCTGGCATGGGGTCTTACACTGTACCCCTTCCCCCATTACAGGTCACTCTATCACCTTGGCCATCACAGTTCAAAAAAGGAGCTGGATGATGTATATTACCCACCCCCAAAAACTAAAGAACAGTCAATAATTTCAGAGCAAAACTCTTTCAACGTTTTTGGGAAATGTGTTCCACCTTTCCCCAAAAATCTAATCAAACATTTAAATGTTCTTTTGTAAGATGAATTCAAGGTAATGTTTGAACATTTAGACTAGAGAGAGGCCCAGATCACTGAGAGAATGTTTAACTCAATTGGCTATCTCATTTGCTTGGTGCTTGTCTAACTCTAAGCTGAGTCAATAAAACTTTGTCCACTGAGACACAGAGCTTTCAGCACATCAGTTGCCTGTCCCAAAATGGGGTCCTGCAAAGATTTCTTTCTCTTACTTTTATTTCTCTGCACAGGTAAGGCTGTTTTTATACCTAAAAAAAGAAAAGAAAAAAAGACAGTGGACTATTTTTAGAAGTGGCTTGTAGTCTTCTAGTTATGCTAGATTTCTCATCTAAACCTGAAATTGGCTGAGCCAAAGTAAAAGCCTGTAATGTCCTTAACTTGTATGTTAAATACTGGATAACTACATCTCAATTTATTGGGAAAAAAAGCTAATAATATGTCAATGTTTGATTTTCCAGATGCTGTGCAGTCTCAAGAACTACTGTATTAGAAGGGTTAGCTTACGAGTTCTGTGCCTACATATAGATCTAAATCCTATTGTTACTCTTGCCTAAAGTAGACCCATGGAATCAATGAAATTTATCTACATGTTAACATTCAACAACTGGGACTACTCTACTTGGGATTAAACAATAGGATTTCAACCATAATGTGTATGTACAATAATGTTCAACAATTTACTTAAAGATATGCCTTCCAGTGAAATATTTACTGTGCCTTGCTGTACAAAATTTGAAGAATATTTGGTTCCAATATCTTTATATTTATTATAATAACCCCCATAATACCAATGTTCACTTCCTTTAAACTTCACAGGACAGCTCAGTTACTTCTATTCCTGAAGGTAATTGCCAATTCAGACAGTTGAAGGAGCCATTTATGCTTTGTTTTGACTGTAGCAATCCTTCAGTTTCCATCAGATCATTCACCAACTAGTGTTATATTCCATTGTTAGTCATTGCTAGAGCGGGAGGCATGATAGATATGCATCATGTTATTGTTATTACAGAGTTTCAGAAACGTTTGGTAGCTTCCACCAAAGACAAACAAGAGCTTCTCATAAAGGAACTAGAGACTGTCATTAGAATAACTTAGCAGTAGCCAACATAATGACTACAAAAGTGTTGTTCTCCTCATACTCTACTTGGAGGCAGATGGTGCTTCCCACACATCTTAATTCTCAGCTCACCAACCGTGCTTTTGCATATTCTTTTCTACAAATTCTGATTAGAGATTTCAGATGTGCAAAGGTCTCATTGTTTGGGCTATACCCTCTATTTTAAGTAGTTTCCAGTTTGTTGTTGTTGTTTTGTGCTGTCAGCTCAGCTTTGACTTATGAAAGACCTCCCAGATGCATTGTCACTAACAGCCCGGTTCAGGTCCCACAAACTCAGAGCTGTGTGTGTATGTGTCTTCAAGTCTTTTGTTGACTTATGATGACTTCATGAATTTCAGAGGGTTTCCTTAGACAAGGAATACTCAGAGGTGGTTCTGCCAGTTCCTTCCACTGAAATATAGCCGACAGCATCTGGTATTCACTGGCAGTCTCCAATCCAAGTACTAACCAGAGCTGACCCTGTTCAGCTTTCCAGATCAGATGGGAACTGAGACCTTTAGGTTATTTGGGCCCTATGGCATCATTTTTTGAGTTACTCTATCAATAATGTGGTCTTTCTCTCTCCTGCTATCTTCTACTTTTCAGGCATTATCCTATGAATCATGTCATCTTGTGATATGTCCAAAGTACAACAGCCTCTATTTAATCAATTTGGCTTCTAGTGAATGATCAGGCTTGATTTGATTTAGACTCATTTGTCTTTTTTTATGGTCCACAGTATCAGTAGAACTCTCCTCCAGCACCATGTTTCAGATCTCTTATAAGCTTTCTCCACTGTCTAGTTTTTGCATCCATATATAGAAATTGGAAACACTATGGCACAGATGATCTTGACTTTAATACTCAATGATATAAGACCTGAGGTCTTGTCTAGTTCTTAGTCTCAGTCTTCTGATCTCTTGACTGCAGTCTCCTTTTGGTTAATGACTGAGTCAAAGTATAGAAAATCTTCAACAGTTTTGACATTTTAAAGCTCTATCCTACAGTATGATCTAAAGGCAATTCTGGTCCTCTATGAAAACAATTTCAAGTATACTCTTGCATGCAATGTATGCAATGTATACCTCTGTATACAATGGACTAAAATGATGATGATCATGATGATGATGATATAATGTTGCAGACATTGTAGATTAGTTCAGTTGTTTGCCATTGTACGATTGTTGTTATACACTGTCTCATTTACTGTGTGTTGTTTATTCATACATCTTTTACTCCAGATCAAGTTATGTGCATTTCTGTGCCATTTATGATTTTATGTTGTTCTTGAATTATTATTACTAAGATTTAATTGTATCAATTTAAACAAAGAAAGAGCTCAGTATTCCTAAGTGCTACTGCTACCCAACAAAATCCATTATAGAAAGGAAAGCTGAAAATCTACACCTGTGCATTTGTTTAGTTATGTGCTATCATCCAGATGAGGAAGAAAATAATTATCTATATTGGGAACTGTCTTTCAGAATATATCATTTAAAATATGATATAGACCTGTCCATCCTGAATTTGTATTCAGGTCTCATATCCAGTCTTGACTTTCCCTCCTAGGAGTTCAAAAGGGGGAAATGTTCCTTCACTCTTCTTTAGAAGTTGATTACACCTTTATGACATTGGTAGCCAGTATGTTAACATTATTATTAATTTTATTTATATCCTTCCTTTACTCCCTAAAATTGGGACTCAAGGGGCTTACAAATGAAAAGAAATGAAATGTAGCTGAAACAGACAAAAGATCAACATTAAAATGGAATTAAATTATCAATAACATTAAAAACAATTTCGGACATACAATTAAAACAGTAAAAGGCAGTTTACAGTTGTTGTTGTTGCTGCTGCTGTGTGCCTTCAAGTTATTTCTGATTTATGGTGACCCTAAGGTGAATTGATCATGTGGTTTTCTGGGGTTGAGAGTGTGTGATGTGCCCCAGATCACCCAGTGGGTTTCCATGGCCAAGCAGGGAAGTGGTCCTTAGGATCATAGTCCAGTGCTCAAACCACTACACCACATGGGGTCTCTAAAAGCAGTACAGCATTCTACTAAAAGTCCACCATTTAAATTTAACATTCAGTTTTTATTCTTGAATGTCTTCCCCCTCTCTAGGCTAACATCCAAACTGAAGAACTAAAATACTTCATACTAAGAAAAGAGACAAGTTATTTTATTTATTATGAAACATATGCCCTGCCCTTCGAAAACATTTCAACCAAGAGGTATTACAAATATAGTAAAATAAAATTCCTAAAAGATATAATAATTTAAAAAATTACGTTAAGAAAGAATGACAGCAACATCAAAAGGATTACAATAATTAAAAGAGCTAAATAATTTTTTTAAAAGTGTACCGTCTGACATGAAAACAAAACAAAGTTGTCCCAATCACTCAGTGGTGGACTCATCAAAAGGAGACCCTCCAAATAACATCTTAGCTTGTGGTCAGAGTTATATGGAGGGAAGCAGCCCTTTCAATATCCTGGTCCTGAGTTTTGGGAGAGTGTCAGTTCTGCTGGCCCTACAATTAGGTAGGGTCAGATGGCTATCTCAGTTGGCTTGAGGAAGCAGATGCTGGGAGAGAGGAGAAGCAAGGAGGAGCAGCAAGGAGGCATTGGAGGAGAAAGCTGTGTGCTAAGCAAACTATGCTGTCCTTCCTAATCTAACCTACTGCCTTCATGTGTAGTGAAGGATGCTGTGCCAGCATAGTATTGAAGAAAGATTCACCTGCCCACCCCAAGCAGCAGCATGTCTTTGGCTTGCCCTTAAGAATCTTGGAGAGTTGAAGAGGCTGTCATGCATAGCAAGTCTGGAAGAAAAGGGATACATGGGTGCATAGTAAGCACCAACTATCAGCCCAGCTAAAAGCATGAACATTCAGTTAAATGACAATGCAGGGGTTGAAAAGAATAGCAATGGCAATGCCAAGGAGCAGAATTGGCAAAAAGGAAGAGCCAAAGGCAGGAAAGCTACTGTACCTGTGCAGGTTAGGGAAATAGGGATAGAAACAAGGGTTCAAAGGATGAATTAAAAATAGACATAGCAGCCAAGGAGTAAAAAAGGCAGCCAGAGCTAGATGAGAGGGGTAGGAAGGGAAACAGATGGTATTGACCCATCTTTGGTTACAGCATGTCTTAATTACCATATTTCCATATACATGCTGTCCCTACTAGTAAATTGATGGCTCAGTTTGTAAATTTGATAGGCATAATTTAATTAAAGGGGGATGTGTGTTTTTGATGTCCCACGCAGATAGAAAGCCACATAGAGAACTGATCAGTGCTCTTGAGAATTTGCCCAGAGTGACCTTGATGGAAAGGCCAGTTGCAGGTAGTGGAAAGATGTTACTCAACTTTGGACTTGGTTTTATAAACTTGATGCTCCCAAATTGCTACCACACACCTTGCAACTATTTAATCTTGACAAATATTGCACATATTGAGAAAACTGCCCTATAGAGGTGAGACCAATATTTATTGAATGCAGGACTGTCAACAGTTCTCAGAGAAACTGAGAGTTTTTGCTGGAGTTTTTTTAAGCAGGGATTGGATGGCCACCTGTCAATGATGCAGAATCCTGAATTGGCCAGGGGTTGTCCTAGATGACCCTTAAGGTGCCTTCCAGGATTGTGATTCTTAGTGTTTATCTGAGATCTTTGAACCTAGGAGCCCTGTCAGACCTGATTTTGCACAAGCAACATGTGCCTCCTGTCTATTCATTGTGCTGTAGCTATTCACCTTTTTATTTCAAAACTCAAGACGAGAATCAAAACGTACTATTACACAGAAGACAATGTTTCTATTTTCAGTAGCTTGCTATCTTTCACAGAAACCATTCTCACTACTGAATTAAACAGGGCAGCAAATCAGTTTCAGTAGATCATGATTTTAATTTTCAGTGGCCAAGGCACAAAAAGATTGTTTTTCCCAGATATATTGAAGAGATTAATAATAAAAAAAATTCTGATCTCTTTGAAATAGGTTTACAATGTAATTCTGTGTATGTCTGTTCAGAAGTAAGTCTCACTGAAATCGTTGGGACTTGCTTCTAAATAAGGGCATGTAGGAGTGTAACTTTATGATGTGCAGTTATAGTGTGGTTTCGGATTAAATATAAGGATAAAATTAGAAAAAGCAGTTGTCCCTACAAGTATAGTCCTATAGACAGGCCTATTCTCATCTTTCAGAAAATGACTCTCTTCTGACAAATCCAGCAGAAGAGGTTTTGCTGCTGGAGGATGAGCTGTAAGTAGTGCCTTCACACCCCAAATTATCTTGGCACCAGAAAATCCATATTTCATACCCCACAAGAACTTCATCTCACCCTCTGCAGGAAAAAAAAGTGATAAATAATATAATTCACCATTTTAGGATACCTATGCAACCACCAGAAAGCCTGACTTCTACACCATGTAAATGATGTGATTAGCAAGTCTGTGGTCATTCTGTATATATTAGATGCTAGGCTGGAATATTGGAGGCTGGTGTCTCCAAAGTCAGTGAGATGGTGGAGCTACTTGAGAGTTTAGCCCAAGCTTCCGCCCTCAAATAGTTCAGCACTTTAGATAGCTCATTTAAAATTTGGACTGGAACACAGTGTGGATTTGCCATTGTGGTAATATAGAAATGGCCAACTTTCATTAGGTCGTGTGTGTGTGTGTGTGTGTGTGTGTGTGTTATTGTTAGTTGAACCACAACATGTGAAGAAGGGAATTTATGCCAGTGGTTCCCACATTCTGGTCCTCGAAGTGTTTGAACTTCAACTTCCAGAAGCTCCAGTCAATTTGGCCAATACTCAGGAATTCTGGGAACTGAAGTCCAAAACACCTGGAGGACCAAAGTTTGGGAACCTCTGTTTAACCTTTCTCCCCATTCCCTGCAATTTTGATGAAAATCCCTCCTCCAGCACAACTAAGGAGGAATCGCTTAGGCTTCCCATCTTGCAGACTACAGTTTTATCAAGAGTTGCAAATCACCAACAACAACGACTGGCATTTTTTTTAAAAAAAAAATGGCATGGCATGATTGCTAACTTCATCATTAATGTCATATAAAGTTAAGTTCTCTCTCTGCCTGACGGTACAGCTGGCCCTGCTTGCGTCTTCTGCAAACCATTTGTCCTCCTGGAGTTAAACTGATGTGGTATAACCTCTTAAATGAGCCCTGGTTGCTTTTTGTTTTTGTAGATTGAATTTATTACACACAGTTGTTAAATGTTGAATTTTGGGTGGTTTTTCTTGGTTTGTATGACAATTTCACTGAATTCTGCACCAAGGGCTTCATCTAGAAGGTGATCTTGAATATTTAAATGGATATATTGTACCTACACAAAGAGGGATACACACATGTACAGAGTTACTAATGTAGAAGCAGCTAGAATTTCAGTGGCCAATTGAGACAACAGAAGTAGTAGGACTGTTACTATTGCCTCCAAGTTGACTCTGAGTTATGGTGTCCTATCCTAGGGTTTTTTGACACAATTTATTCAGAAGAGGTTGTTGTGGGTTTTCCAGGCTTTAAGGCTGTGTTCTCTTAGTATTTTCTCCTGATGTTTCACCTGCATCTGTGACTGGCGTCTTCAGAGGATCTGGTGGCATGGAAGTCATTTCTATGCCACCAGATCCTCTGAAGATACCAGCCACAGATGCAGGCGAAACATCAGGAGAAAATACTAATAGAACACAGTCTTAAAGCCTGGAAAACCCACAACAACCTATGGATTCCAGCCGTGAAAGCCTTTGACTTTACATATTCAGAAGAGGTTTGTCATATGCCCTTTTCGCATTTTTTTTTTTGCGTGAGCGCCCCTTGAGCGTCGCGCGAATGGGAGCGTCGCTCCGTATGATACACTCCCACTTGCGCAATGCTCACGAGGCTAAAGCGGGATGCGCGCACATTTTTTGATTTTTGGCTGTAAGCCAAAAATACTGCGTGCTCACGCAATGCTCACGGCGCCCTTGCGCACTTACCTGCATGCGGTGCATCGGTGAGCCAAGCGGGTTGCGCTTCCTTCCCCCAGCACAGCCTACAGCTCCGAGACTGCGCTGCGGAAGGAAGGAAGGGGCGCTAGCGCGACGGTCGCGCTAAGAGGA
Organism: Ctenosaura bakeri; assembly: GCA_948474755.1. Lineage (NCBI taxonomy): Eukaryota > Metazoa > Chordata > Lepidosauria > Squamata > Iguanidae > Ctenosaura > Ctenosaura bakeri. The sequence goes on along the minus strand of CAOLHI010005076.1, from coordinate 72,271 downwards.
AGCTTATGCGGGAGGAAGAAGGGCTGTCGTGAGCTGCTGATGTGAGTGGCTGCTCGCATGAGCGCAGCTCCCCACTGCCGCGACAAGGTACGGTGCGAAAAGGGCCATAGTCTTCCTCTAAGGCTGAAAAAAAAATGGGACCTATCCAAGGTCACCAAGTGGATTTTTTTGACTGAACAGATGCTCAAATGCTAGTCTTCCAGAGCCCAGTCCAACATACAAACCACTGTACTGCGCTGGCTTTCTAAGGGGATTACCTGTTAGAATATTTCCACTAATATTGTGATACTTGCACCACAGCAAAGAACCTTTGGCCTAGAAGGTTGGTTACTTATCTTCAGATAAACCCCAGTTGCAATGTTGCAATGTATCCAGTGGCTCTATTCCACAGCTACTGATAGGCTTTGGGGATGTACCCAGAGAAGTTCCAGCTGCCCTTGAGCACCTAAGGAAGAAAGAGCAGTTTTACGCTGGGAATAGAAGCTGCTTCTTCTTCTCCAGGTCCTCCAAGGCTGCCGGAACGAACTCAGGTGCAACTCCCCACCAGCTGATCAATGACTGAGGGATGGCACTTCACCTGGGAGCTCTCCCCTCAGTTGCTGTGGCCCACCCCAGAGGAAGTGGGAATGAGTAAGCAGCCTCTGCCCCCAGCCAACAACTTCAGTATTTTGGTGAAGATTTATGCTCCACCAGGAGGGTTAAAGGATCTCAACCTTATGTATATGAGCATCATATGACTTTGTGAGGACAACGATGTAGTAACTAGTAGGTTTCTAGTACACAAAGACAAAATACAGATAGCTTTCCATGTGAAAACTGCTTGCTCTTCTGATATATATCTCAGCTTCTCTATTGACCTCACTAGTGTGGTAGTCTCTATACAAACACAGCACTTGTACAGAATTACCTGGACTCTTTTTTCTTTGGGCATGGTCCCTCTCTCCTGGATTGTTGCTCAGCAGATAGTAGAAAGGGGACAGTTAAAGCTGGATGGTCCACTGGGATGGAATTTTTTTTTAAAGAACCTGTTTCTAGAATGGATGATGACTGTTTGTTTGTTTGTTTGTTTGTTTCCCACTTTTTACCCAACATTGGGCCTCAAAGTGACTACACTGGACCTCAGTCCTATTTTCCAGTCACACCAAGCAGTTGAAATGAAATGGAAAAACCATTCAATAATAACAGAATTGTAACCAGAGCTTACACTGATAAACCTATGCAGCCACATATGTGAAACCTTCATGCTATATTTTTCCAGTCAAGTAATAAGAGAAAAGCAATGAATTATAATATTTTTGACCCTAATCCTATCCATGTTTTTGCTTGTTTATGCCCATATGAATAAAAATTCTGTTTCTTTTACATTGCCAGTCTAATGCTCCACTTAATTTACTACTGTGGATCAGTTTTGATTTAAGACTGAAATCTCAAACATGCATACTTGGGAAAAAGTTTCACTAAAGTCAATGGAACTTATTTCTCAATCAGTGTGAAGTAAGGATTGGATAAATAAATATAAACATGTGGGGGCAGTGTGAATGTAATCAGGCTTTAAGGTATATAATCCATTATCAAGAGCTCTGTCTTACAATGTGGATAGTGTGTTGTAGTGCACTTGGCAGAATCTAATAAATGTCCTTATAAGCATCATGTCCAAATGTTAAAAGATGTGATGTGGTATATAAAGGGTTAATTTGCATTTAGAAAGCTCTAAATATGGTTTCATTTTAGCTCAGCAATTCAAGGCTAAAAACTGACAGAAAAATGTATACTATCCTTTCAGCAATCTGGTTATATAGGTTTCATAGCCATAGGGATGTAAATAGGCGACACTAGCATCTTTTTGACTTCCACAGTAGTAGCTTAATAGATACTTTTTGTGTGTTTTTAATCAAATGTTTAGTTCAGTTTAGGCAACTTTGGGTTTTTTTACCATCTTAATCATATAGAGAATGAAGACCCAAAGGAAATGTCTTGATAGAATTTGCCTTTATTAGCCAAGTGCTGAACTACTGACCAAAGCAATATACAGATGTTTCAAGTGTCAGCCCCCTGTTGTTGCCCACCAGCTTTTCTTCTTCTGTGGAATGTGATCTAGGAAAATCAAACTATACTGTAGTGGTGGTAAAATGTAATAATAAACTACAGTAAGTAGTGGAGAATTTCCAGCTTCTTTAATGATCTTCCAGAGCTGATGCCTGAGGCAGGTTATCTCACCTTGTCTTATGGTAGTGCTGGCAAAATGTAGGACATAAAGTCATTAGGTGGCATGTTTCCCTGCCTAGCATGAATGTTAGCCAGTGAATTAGTGAGGCAACTCAAATGGTGAGTTTGTGACATTGTATCATGAGAAAGTCAATACATCCTAGGGATTTTTGTTCATTGCAATGACTGTCCACTCATGCTGCATGTATACCTGTTCAGAAGGTGATAAGAATATGTAGATGAGTTCACACTTAATTTGTATACATGTGCTGGATACCTGTCTAATTAGGATGAAGACCATGTGTAGAATGAGAATAAGAAGCATAGCCCTTGCACATTCTGAATAAGAACTGTTATCAGCCAGGGCTATAGAAAAGTATGGTTTTATTATCTGCAGTATTTTCATTTTTTTAATTTGATCTCCTTACTTTTTTTCTTTCAGTTCAAGGAGATATACTGGATAGCTATGTAAAGACAGACGGTGCTTGGATACTTGGTCAACATAAGCGAATCTACAGAACTCTTAATAAGGAAGAATGTGCAGAGAAATGTGAAGCTGAAACAGCATTTCCTTGCAGGTAACTTATTCTGCTGCATACTGTGAAAAATGCCTAAGTGCCCTAATAATAAATGACAATCTTAGAAGTTCCTCAGACATGGCTACAATTCTGTGCACGCTTACCTGAAAGCAAGCAGTGAATATAATGAGATTTGCTTCTGGATAAATAGCTAAAATGAGATCTTGGGGTCGTTAGTTCTGTAGTATCATGTCTCTGTGATTTCCCATTTGGTTCAGATCTGTTACTTGCTAACTCTAGCATAATATCAACATCTCTGTTTTTGTAATTCTTTTCAAAAGCATGTCAATGAGTGCATTCAACAAAATCAGAGTATGCCTACGCTACACAGGTGCAGCAGTATGATAATGCTTTAACTGTCATAGGTCCATCCTAAAGAACTCTGAGATTTCTACTTTGAGGAGGTACTTAGCATTTTTTAGTTTACTTAGCATAATTTAGCATTCTCAAGTTTTAGTTCAAGGAAGTGCACAACAGCTCTCCTAACAGAGAATTCAACAAACTTCACTGAACTACCAATTCCAGGATTCCATAGATTGGAGGCATGAGAGTGGGGAAAAAAAGTATTAAACTCAAAAGACAGTCTAAAGGGATGATATAATCTTTTTGTCTTAAAAATGTTTTCAGTGCTATTTATTTTTTATTGGAGTTCAGGCTGTTGTTGTATTGGGGTGATATCAATTAGCCCTGCCTATCTATGGCTTTTTTCAGTGGAATGGGGAGAATGATCCCTGAACAGATTCTCACACCATCAAAACTGGTTTGGAAGTAGATTTCAGGGAAGGAACATGGTCTCCAAGGGAAGAACGTGTTGTACAACATTGAATTTCACCATTTCACCCTTAATGTATTGTTTACACTTTTATTTATCTGATCTATGTGTATTATAAAACTGACATGGATTCTGTTTGGATGATTTTATTGTTAATATATGTAATGTATATTATAATATTACAAACCATGCAGTGTGGGTTGTGCCCACCAAAGAGTGGTATGTAAACAAATGAATAGTTAGATAAAATTAATACCTTGCTTGACTCTCACCCTTTCAACAGGTCTTTCTTATTTGCTGTCAAAGAACAAAAATGCATAACTTTGGCTGATAATACCAAAACAACATCTGTGCTCAGAAGTTCAGATGTAACTCTCTTTGAAAAAAGAAGTAAGTATACAGACTTGGATATGATGTCCTTTACTACTTCTTAGGAGCAATAGCATATTTATGCAATGTGGTGTGCTTAAGTTGCCAGCTAAGGCAATTTGAAATGCGGTATCGATCTAAGAAGAAAAGGCTGTTGTGAGGCCATGGCTATTAAGGCCCTGCTGCTAGTCATTTCAGTCTTGACCTGCCATAAATATGGGACATCCATTTGCAAAATTAAAATAAGAGAAAAATCTAGATATGTTTATGTATGCGTTATCATTTGCTTGTGAGACCAATAATGTTGGGAACTTTTATTGGGAAAGTGGTTTGGGAGCTGTGGTACTAATTGAATTTGTTTTGCTCTTGTGGCAGCTATTAATCAGTAGTGGGCAAAATGCAGCTGATGGGCTCTCAAATGCCCTCTAACATTTTGCGATGCTTTTGCCCCTCTACTGCTCGCTTCCTGTTGTTAAAAAAGGGCCTCTCCAGGGCCCAAAATGACCCAGCCCCACAAAATACATGGTGAAAATACTTCCTGCACCCCCTGAAGGTTGTTTGGGGATTAACATTAATTTTTGTCAGGGGAAGTGGTGGGAAACTCTCCTCGCGGGCTAATGTGGACCCCTAGCCTCCCACAGTTGCCCCCTGCTTTAAGAAAAGAATCTATGAGCCTGCATGTGCATTTCACAGCTGTTTATATGGGTAGCGGCTATTCTAACTGATTGATTCTTGACAACATCATCACCATCATCATCATCATCATCATCATCATGATAGACTACTTTCCCAAGCCCTGTATTGGAGTACCTAGATCCCTGTCAAATCATGTCCAGAATCCTATTGCTAAGTTCTAACTAGAGTAGATGCATTGAATCAATTGGTGCCCAGTGAATCAGTCTATAGATATATCCCATTAATTCAGTGGGTCAACACTGTGAATAACAGAGTTAGGCCTGTGAGTGATAGGTGAAGCCAGCTTTATTGTAGAGCCTTATGGTACTGGCTCATCCAGGCCCATGGACTCCTGTTGAGCAAATGTCATGGTTTTTGAGAATACAGTGCATAGCCATCTCTGAACGAGGATATAGTAAAATGGTCAAGACACATTGAAGCAATCATAGGATTAGCTAAGCGGTCCAAACTGTACTCATGTTCCATTCTCCAGTTAAGGCACTGGTTATGTAAACGGAGGCGCTGACATTTTTCATGTCCATTTTAAGGCTGCTTCGAAATACTGAGCTAGGTTTTCCTGGGGGTGGGTAGTGAAGGAGTGGTCAAGAAGGGAGCAGATGTCTCCTGTAGGAGGATGCTTGGCAATAACTTTCTCATTTGTTCCTTTGCATTAATGTTAGGGGTCAAATTTCAAAGAACGTTAGGAGTTGTACTCAAATTTAGAAGTCTTTATGGTAGTGTTGGCTATAGATACACAGTGCATCTGTAAGTGTGTTTAGTGGGTTAAGGAGCAGAAGAATCTTAAAGAAGGTTATTAAATTTTTCATCTTATTTTCTGAGTGTGTAAGTCAGAAATTATCAAAGTTTATACTTTCTCTCTCATGAAATAAGAATCCTTGTTCTAACACTCCTCCGCACCTACTAAAAGGAGACATCTGTTACTACTTTTGTGTCTCATGTACCATATATTGTGTTACCAGACAGTATTTTAAGTAACATCATTGATTTACTTAATTAAAAACAGCCAAACAAGCTTTGTAGTAAGATTTATTTTTTATATATTGCTCATTTATATCATATGCTCCAAGTGTCCTGAGTTGGCAGTCCCGAATAATCCTCTGCTATCCCATTTTGTCAGATGCTTTTAAAATGTCCCAATTTCTTTCTCCTCCCTCCACTTCCCCCTTGTCTCCTCAGCTTAATTTAAACTGAGTTCAAAGCACAAAAGTAGTTTAAATGCAATAAATTCAGCAGGGAGGACAGGAGGTGGAGGTATAAGAAGAATCTTGCTCTTCCTAGTAGGCTCAGGCAAAAGCAAGCTCCAGCTGACCCTCTTGGCTTTTGAGTTCTTTAATAACTTTTGACATTTTGACTACATTCTGATGTTGTTTGGCCACATTTGTCCCAGTTTTCGTTTGTGAAATGTTGGAGAGTATGTTAGATCCTTTCCTGGAAAAATAACTTTGGTCAGCAGCATAATCAGCATTATGTACCTTTAATACAGGGCTTACTATTCTTGAAGTGATATCTCCTTTCATCTGCAATCCAAGATACTGTTGGCACTTAAAAAGTAGTAGTTTGGTAGTTTTCTTTCACCCCCTTAGCATGCTACAGTGAAATTCTTGCAGAGGTTATTAATTCACTTTTATCTTCTCTCCTTAAGTTCAGTCAATGTAAATGTACTATTTCATATTTCCATTTGAACTGGTTTTTCTAAAGCAATACAATTATTTACAAAAGAAGATCCTAGTAATAATTTTTTTCTGTGTCAATGGAGCTGTTTTTTCACTAGTAGATGACAATAAAGAGCAGGTTTCTCTAAATGTTAAGAAGACAGAGTCAGAGAGCTGCTACTGGAAAATAGTGTATATGTATTTATATGTGCGTGCACACCCACATAGAGAGTCCTGATTTGTCCTTTTGTTATATGTGGTAACATACCCCATTTCAGGGGAACACAAAACTGTGCTTTTGTCCTACTGCAGCAATGACGATGAACATTGGAGGGTAAGAAGATAACAATGTTATGACATGCCATGGATTACATGGGCATGATTACATAATGTTTTACACTACAAAATTATGGTGCTGTGGTTCCATTTTAACCACCATGGCTGCATCCTATTGAATGGGAATCTGAAATTTTAGAAAGAGAAACTCAGTTAAAGAGCTCAAGCGCCTCATTAAATGGCAAATTCAAAGATTCCACAGCATGGCAATGTGGCAGGTAAAATGAAACCATAGTGTTGTAAGTGTGCCGTGTCGAAGGCTTTCTCCCAGGAAAGAGAAGAAACTCAACACAGTGATGTTGCTTCCAAAGCATACACGAAGAATTTTTGTATCCAAAGATGGCTCTCCATGAACCATAAGACATATTTCAGCAGAAGAGACTGCGCCCAAAATCCCTACACACATGTGTGTGTGTACATATGCACACATACACTCCAAATCTGCTCTAGAGGTGTAGTATACTTTCCATAGAAGATTTGAGGGAGATACCAAGTGTGGGAGGAGGAAAATTTCTTTTGTATGAGAGGGAGTTAGCTTGAGTAATATTACCTGTAACCCATATATCTAGTCCATTCTCTGTCATGACCACAGTCACACAGAGAACATGAAGCACTAACTAGGCTGTCCATAGATAATCCCAGTGACCAATGTTAACTAGCACTTACTGTAACTACCATCACCGCAGGAATCAGTGAGGTTAAAGCCTGAGGTGTGAAATATACTTTCTGTATCAATGTGTAATTATAACAGGATTTCAGTCTCTCCTGGCTTCCACTGATGCGTTTCTTATTCTCTATGAACTGTGAGCACATTTGTTGTTTGTCCATAGCCAGTATGTATACAAAGTGTGTATGTCGGGGTGGAAATCATACAGCCTTCCAGATGTTGTTGGATTGACATTCCCTGAAGGAATATCAAGCATAGGCAGTGGTGAAAGACACTGAGAGCTGCAGTCCAATAATATCTGGAGGACCACATGATTTTCACCTCTGGTGTAAGCAAAGGAGACTGCATTGTATTATATTCCCTGGAAATCTAGGGGAAAGGTACAATTTGTACACACACAGCAAAACACAACTGACTATATTTGGTTACAGTGAGGTAGATGTAAATAATTTACATGTCTTCTGACATTTCATGGTACTACTTGATCATGGGAAGGTTATATATAGAAGACAATGACATCTGGATGCTCTACAAAAGTCTGTGAATGAGACAACACTCTCTCCCAAATGCTACTCCCCGAGGTTCAAAACAGCCTATTAGGACCACTCACAAGTTTTTGGTTTTTGAATGCATAGTCCTAGTCACTGACCTCCTAATTGTATGGGGTTTCACCCTAAAATATAAAGATATATAGATAGTGATAGAAATCTGTAATCACCTTCACCATTAAAAAAGAGACGCACTCAGGAACGTTTTCCCATGTTCATAATTCCTCCTTGTTCACAATGGTGGGGCAGATTCTTTTTGTAGGCAGAACCAGTGGAGCTGATGTCTTCTCTATCAGAGATGCAGTAGCTCTGCTCTAAATTTAATTCCAGAATTTAAAGGAGCTATCCAAGGTACTGAAATTTATCCCCTTTAGAGACTGAAATAAACCCTAGAAAGGATTTGCTGCTCTCCTCACATAGCCACCAGTTTTCACTGCACAGAGGTGTGCCTTTGAGTGTAGGCAGGGCTAGGGAATCTGTGGCACCTCTAGATGTTCTTAGCTTCTACCCCACAGCAGCCTGGCCAGCTAAGAGAGATGCTAAGGGTCATAGATCATCAGCACACAGAGTGCCACAAATTTCTCACCCTTGAATGAAGTGGACGGGGAGGCCGTACACATACTGGGCTTTTGGTTGAGATGTATGCATAAATCATTGCTGATGTGTTTTCTTGATGGTGCTTTTATGTAGAAGCAGAAATAAGTAAATAAATAAATAAATAAATTTTCTTTCAGTTTACCTACTTGAATGCAGAAGAGGAAATGGATATGACTACCGAGGAACAGAATCTAAAACTCAGGGAGGTGTACCATGCCAGAAATGGGCAGACAAGGATCCTCACGTACCCAAGTATGACCCTTTCCCATTGGAGTAAAAGTTGCTTCTTGTTTTATGGAACCCTGAAAGTTCATAGAAATTTGACTTGAGCACATGAGCTGAGCACATTTCAGCCAAAGTTAGTTACAGCTAAGGCTGTTGTTTTGTGCAGACTTACTAGGCAGGTAATTAGACATGCTGAAGTCTGTGGGACTTCTGGGTCAGCATGTACAGAGTGGGATCCTCTGTGTAATTGCTCAGGAGTAAGTTCTACTGAGAGGAAGGAAGGAAGGAAGGAAGGAAGGAAGGAAGGAAGGAAGGAAGGAAGGAAGGAAGGAAGGAAAGAAGGATGGCAGGCAGGCAGGCAGGCAGGCATCTTTAATTTGTTCCTCAGCCAAAAAGACTCTCAGAACAGCTTTTTTGGTTTTATCGGTATTAATAAACCAGTTTACAATGCACAGAATGGAAATATTATTAGCTTTTGCTTGATCATACCCTGGTGTGAAAGGTCATGCACAGGATGCATATTGGAGAAGTGAAGGGATGTACGTTAGAACATATGTGCTAGACTAGTTAAATGCTAATGTTCTTGATGGATAAAATAAGAAGTGGACTTTACTACTACTCCCTAAACTATCCATTCTAAATACATAAAAATGAACTGAACTCTTTACTATCATAAATTGTTTGGTATTTGGGATTGGAGCCATTTCTTTTGCGGTTTCTCTTTCTTGTTCTTCATCAAATTTGATAATAGTCTAGATTCTTTTAAAAGAAGATTTGTGCATCACATTTCTCTTCATGAGTCAGATGACCAGACAAGGTAGCATTTGTGTACTTCCTGACTGCCATGCCAGTCATGGGTGACAAAAGGCTTAATCAGAACCTGCTTTGTTCTGCTGGCAAGTTCTCAGTGACAATAATTTATGGCTGCTAAAGGAAATTCAATGAAAGCTGGATTACAAACCTGCCATTTAGATAGGATGGGCGAGCAGCTATTCATTTCTCAACATTTAATTAGTGTCTGTTTTATAATCTCCACAAAAATGTTTGCCATATTATGAATTAAGACTCCTTTTAGCTGTGTACACTGGAAGAACTTTGTGACAAGTCAGCCCACATTATGCAGGAGAGTGGCTGTTAATGGAAGCAGAAGCCCATATCTCTTCCTCCCTCCCATGGCAATATCTACTACTACAAACTTATGAGCTTTGAAAAGTTCCTGGGGGGTGGTATATCCACACTGTGCAGTTGTAGCAGCTTGATACCACTTTTAAAACCATGGCACCATCCTTTGGAGTCCTTGGATTTGTAGTGTAGTGATGTAGTTAGAGATGTCTAGCGCACTCCTCTGAACTGCACCAACTAAAGATCACAAGCAGAAGATTCTAAATACCTCACAAAACTGCAGATCTCAGGATTCCATAGGATAGACTCATGGCAATTAAAGTGGTAGCAAAGCACTAAAACTGTATGGCATGAATATACATTCAGATTGCAGCTCCTGGACTCCCACAGTAAGCATGAATAGCCATGTTGGCTGGGGGATTCTCAAGTGTGTAGTCTAAGAAAGTAACTTTTCCAAGCCCTGAAAAATTGTGACATTGTCATATTGTGAGTTCCCCTGCCTCTGTACATGGCAGAACCAATGAATTTGAATGATGAATGGAAAAAATCACAATGAGATGGTGCCATGTAATAGTAATAATAGTGTTACATCCTCCTCACTCACCCAAGCCGTGAGAAATTCTAGGACTGTAATTATCAGGGTGTGATTTCTTTGGAAAGGAGGGATTTGCTGACTTTCAGCATTTTTGTAACATTTGATTTATTTACAATTACTCAAGGAGAACATAGGTGGAGGTACACAACTTACGGAGTTCCACAAGGAGCAAATCTACTTTCTACATGAGAAGCCCAAAGAGATGGAGGGACCTATTAACCCCCCCCCCATCCCTTGGCTAGTAATTCAGTTCAAATTGTGATTCAATTATTAGATCACTTCAAGACCATCTTCAAGAAGGGAAAAAAAAGAGGACCCAAATAATTATCGCCCAGTCAGCCTGACATCAGTACCCGGAAAGATCCTGGAGCAGATCATTAAGCAGTCAGTTTCTAATCATTTAGAAAGTGACGCAGTAATCACAAGAAGACAACATGGATTTCTCGAAAATAAGTCATGCCAGACTAATCTTATCTCTTTTTATGATAGAGTTACTAGCTTGATAGATGAAGGGAATGCTGTGGATGTAGCATATCTCGATTTCAGTAAGGCCTTTGACAAAGTTCCCCATGACATTCTTGCAACGAAGCTAGTAAAATGTGGGCTGGACAGGGCTACTGTTAGTTGGATTTGTGATTGGTTGACCGACCAAACCCAAAGGGTGATCACGAATGGCTGCTTTTCACCCTGGAGAGAAGTGACTAGCAGGGTGCAACAGGGTTCTGTCCTGGGCCCAGTGCTGTTCAATATTTTTATCAACTACTTGAATGAAGGAATAGAGGGCATGCTCATCAAATCTGCAGATGACACCAAATTGGGAGGGGTTGCTAATATGCCAGAGGACAGGATCAAAATTCAAAATGACCTGGATAGATTGGAGAGCTGGGCTGAGGCTAACAAAATGAAATTCAACAGAGAGAAGTGTAAGGTCCTACACTTAGATAGAAAAAATGGAATACAGAAATATAGGATGGGGGACACATGGCTGGATAGCAGTACATGTGAAAGGGATCTAGGAGTCTTCATAGACCACAAGCTGAACATGAGTCAGCAGTGTGATGCGGCAGCCAAGAAAGCCAATGCAATTCTCGGCTGCATCAATAGGAGTATGGTGTCTAGATTGAGGGAGGTACTGGTACCACTCTACTCTGCTTTGGTTAGACCTCATCTTGAATACTGTGTCCAGTTCTGGGCACCCCAATTCAAGAAGGACATGGTCAAGCTGGAGCAAGTCCAGAGGAGGGCGACCAAAATGGTGAGAGGCCTGGAAGCCATACCCTATGAGGATAGACTTAGAGAGCTGGGTATGTTTAGTCTGCAGAAGAGAAGGTTACAAGGGGACATGATAGCCATGTTTAAATATTTGAAGGGATGCCATGTAGAGGAAGGAGAGGGCTTGTTTTCTGCTGCTCCAGAGACCAGGACAAGGAACAATGGATTCAAGCTGCAGGAAAGGAGATTCCACCTGAACCTCAGGAAGAACTTCCTGACAGTCAGGGCTGTCCGGCAGTGGAATGTGCTGCCTCGGAGTGTAGTGGAGGCTCCTTCCTTGGAGGTTTTCAAGCAGAGGCTTGATGGCCATCTGTTGGGATTGCTTTGAGGGTGTTCCTGCATGGCAGGGGGTTGGACTGAATGGCCACTGTGGTCTCTTCCAACTCTACATTTCTATGATTCTATGATTTACACAGAAAAATAAATTAGAATGTAACCTCGTTACGCTAAGTATACTCTGAGACAGGGTGACTCAGAGGTCTACCCATGATGCCGGTGCCTCCATGAGACCTTTGAGACAGTGGGGAATATTAGCTCAAAGAAGAAGCCTGCAAAGGGTGGAGGTAACCTTATGAAATCTTTTACATCTGTGTGTACCAGTACTAACACAGGGAAAAACCAGCGAGAGATTCAAAAGTAAGCCTGTTTATTCTACTGGAGGAATTAACAATCACGCGCGCGCACACACGATCCAAGCAGTCTCACAATCACACAAGACTAACCAAAGGTAAAGGGAGGAAAGGTTTGGATAGTGTTGTGGCTGATATTTACCAATCCAGCAGAAAGGAAGCAAACTGATGTAGCTTTGACTAGGAGTTCAAGCGTAGTACAAATCAGAAATTGGAGCAGAAGATTGAAGTCAGTATGCCAAAAGTACTACAAATTATCTAGCTTGGAGCCAGGGTTTAAATACTTTTTTCTGCCCTGAGGGGAAAGGTGTTAGTGGTTCTCTGGTAGAGCAGACAATGGGGTCTGGAGAGTGGACAATGGGGTCTGGAATAGGCTAATGGCCTTAGTGTTAGGTCACAAAGAACTGATGAAAACTGTGATAGCTCCTTAATGGTGGGACAGGTGAGGAGACAAAAGGGAAAGTTTTGATGGACAAAGGAAGAAGGTTGAAGACAACCAGTCATTCCATGGAAGCAATTTCAAGTGCTATGGTATCTAAAGGTCAAATTGTTGAGGGACATCTTTAAGTCCATCGTCCAGGACTTCTCTGACTGTGACCTAGCCATGCCCTGAAGTCTTGTTCTGACCTAATTTTGCAAAGCACATGTGCAGCCAGTTCCTCTTTGCCAACAAGCTCCCAGTCATAGCAGGATATAATTTATATTTAATGCCAATTAAATCTGGCAATTAAACCATATCAATGAGTAGGAATGTACAGCCCGATTAAAATGGAGGTCATAAAATTAGTACTCAGCCACACTTGACAAACTGGCCTTAATCTACCTGGCTTTATTTTATTTTGTTCAAAAGGACGAATAGTAGCTTCTGAAGTGTAGTTTTGATTGGGAGGGTTCAGCCATGTGTGAAGGGTTAAATTATCTTGTCATAGGATAGAGTTTTCAATCAGATTTAAAGCCCCATTGGCTGCTTTGAAGTATAGGTGATATGTACATGGATCTACTAGGTTACATATAGATTTCAGAGGCAATCGGTGTCAGTGGAGTGGTGAATCCACTCCAGGTTTTAGTCCAAACTTTCAAGGAGCTGGCAAAGGTCTGAACATATTTCAAGGAGGGGGTTCAGCACCATGGACAGCTTCTTTCAAGTTCAGACTAGATTCAAAGTACAGCAGATTTGCCACTCCACTGACACAAGAACCATAAGCCACCACCGCAAGTTTGGCCCTGAGTTCCAGTGGAAGAGTCTGCTGTTCAGTCACTGGAATTTATTGCATTGTTTTCTTTAGAACTTTGTTTCACTTACTGTTTGTACTGGGCTCAGAAACTTAATGTGTTTATTTAGTTTAAATCCATTCAAGACTCTTAAAATCACAGGTAACACATTCTTTATCTTTGCTTTTTACTAGTTACTCACCTACAACTCACCCTAATGCATCACTGGAAGAAAACTACTGCAGGAATCCTGATAATGATGAAAAAGGTCCCTGGTGCTACACCACAGATCCTGACAAAAGATATGATTACTGTAGCATCCCAGAATGTGAAGGTAGGTTTGCAAAGAATAGAATTTTACATTTTCAATGCTATTTTAAATACGATGCCATGGTATCAGTTTTTTAAGAATGAGGGGATCCGTTTTTCTCACCAGTGGTGTAACATTATTTACAAAAATAATGGCCAAATCTTGCATTGCATTTGTGGATTATAGAGTTCTGCTAGGGTTATAAAGTTGTGCTGGGTGCACAACTCCCTTACTCAACTTACTTGTTTTCCAGGTGGGCACCCCTTCCCATAAGCCATTCCTCAACAAGATAGTAAGGAGTAAGGATGAGGAGCAACCAGGCAGCCAACCACAGAAAGAAAAGGCATCTTTCTGGGCCAAGTAGCTGCAAGAACATAGTAGGCTTGCCGCCTGGCTGCCCTTCCTCCTACCTCTGTTCTTCCCCAACCATCTTCATATTGTTCAGTATAACTACACTTTAAACCATCAGCCAGGTGGATACTTGATAACTCTGTCAGAAGCAATAGGCCAATATATGTCTTCAGCTCAGTGACGTCAAGGATTCCACACTTTGACTTTTGTTGGTTTCTCTTATTTCATACCCTGAATGCATGACATCTTTATTTATTTCATGGATTATGAAAAAAAGAATATTTTCTGTCTGGAAAATTCAACAGTATCTAACACTTTTTGTTTGTCTGCACCCTTCTTTGGCCCTAGTTGTTCCTGAATCATGCCTCTGGTGTAAACTACCACCCATGACATCAGGAAAATCCCCTTGGCCCTTCCTTGACAGGATTAAGTGAGTGCATACTTGTTGCCCTCCCACCTTTGAGTGGGGAAAAGTTTTTTCCACTCATGTGGGACATTCACTGGTTTCTCTGCATTATGTTTAACCCACAAAATTATGTGGAACATTTTCTGTCTCAATTCATTACATCAGGTGCATCTGCCCTGCACAGTTATGGCACTTTGATTCCACAATGCTACGGAGTCCAGAGAATTGTAGTCTGGTGAAGAATTCTCTAGTGCAATCCCTTGAATGACATCACTAAAACCCTCTGGTATAGAATTCTAAGTATCTCAATCCCAAGATTCCATAGGATGGAACCAAGATAATAAAAGTGATATGGAACTGTTATAATTGTGTAGTGTAGATACACTTATTATGTGGCATCAAAAAGAAAGATTTGTAGGAACAGTATTTGTTCTAACTGTTCTTGTTTCATGAAAATATACACAGCAAGTGGCCGAAAGTCAAGGATATTGTGTAAAACTCTTGAGATGACATGTAAAGTCGAAGGCTTTCATGGCCGGAATCCATAGGTTGTTGTGGCTTTTCTGGGCTTTGAAGCTGTTTTCTATTAGTATTTTCTCCTGACATTTTGCCTGTATCTGTGGCTGGCGTCTTCAGAGGATCTTGAGATGACAATTCCACAGAATCTTGTGAGTCTAATTCTGTGTGGATTCTGTAACAAAGCATAACTCTGGGGTACTACAAGCTCGTGTCTAGTAGGGTGCAAGTTAAAAAGAAGTATTAAGAAATAACCTAGCTGACCTCTGAGAAAAGCAGTAGCAGCTAGGAAAATTTATCTTTTGGGACCAGAACTCCCACACTCACCCTCCTAGCATGGAGATTCTGTGGGTTGTTGTCCAAAACTTAACTTTCTCAGGCTCAGAGAAACAAGTTTCTGGAGGTTTTTGCAGTAATGTCAGAAGGTCTGCTTCCTAAACCTCTCCTGCTAGGAAAGCTGAAACATTTTTTGCAGCAAAACCAATATATCTTTATGGGATTTTAAAGAATGGCAATATTATTCTGGCAAAATCTTTAAAAATCAAGAGATGTATCCCCCGATATGCAACATAGATCAGAATTCCATCAGCAAGGAGCTAGCAATACAATTATTCAAACTTAGAGATGTCCTTTCTTAAGCGGACAAATTACAATTAAAGAACACCGTAAAGCAGGAAAATCGGTGTATTATTAGTAACCTTATTAGCAGTATCATAAGTCAGCATTGTTTTATTTACATGTGTATTCTTTTGTTTATTTATCCTTCCACATTAAAGATTTTGGAGTGGTTATGGCAAATTAAAGCAATTACAATCAGATTCCTTTCAATAAAACTGTGGCTGCAACTTATCAGTGAGAAAATGCTTGTATCCATGCAAGATATCCATTAACAGCAAATAGCCATGGAAAAATAATATCAATATTCATTGCTATTAAAGACTGCAACTTCCTTTAAATAAATGAGTTTTACATGATTTAGTTTCTATTAACCATGATGCTAAGGACTCTGTTGTTTGTTGCTGTTGTTTTTAAGAGGTATTTGTGAATAATATTAATTGAGGCATTTGCTAACAACCAGACATAAAACTATGATCATACCCAACTGGTGTTTTTAAACGTTATTATTGTTATTATGTAGCCTCTATGGGGTGTTATCTTTGTTTTATTTGCAAATGCCTCAATTCTTGCCAAAAATTGTCAACAGTATATGATAGAGAAGGCTAATAATACAGACAGATGTCCAGTCTGGCTACCAACTCTGTCTCATAAATGGTCTTTAATGCCAGACTGTACAAGCACTAGGGGGCACTCTATGGGATGCCAGGAAAACACAACCCGCACCTTAAATTCAACAGGGAAGCTCCTGTTCACATTACATGGGCAAAGTAATATAAGTTCAGATGCACAATGAGGATTCTGGCCAGGATATTCTTGGGTTCCTCCACGTGTGTAATATGTGAGTGGAAGTAACTGTGGCAAAGGTTATAGTGATATAATGGGAGACACCATGGGCACTGTGGCAATGCAGGAAAGACAACAAAGTCAGCAGCAACAAGTATGGGCAGAGGTGGCTCTTGGCTGAACTGCTGTTTTCCAAAGTTGTGTAGTGGGGGAATGCCTAGAGCTGCCTCCAGGGAGTATTGTAACTCCTTCCTCTTTAGGTGTGGAAGCCAGGCAACAAGTTGCAGCCATATGTCTGCAGTATTCAGTGCAATAAAGCTTATGCTGAAAAAGGATGGGATTCTAGCCAGTTCTGCTATAGCTGTGTGCACCTTCCTAAAGCAGGCACAGTGTAAAGGATCTGCCTCCAAAATCCCTTACTGAGTATACGTGAACAGCAAAACAGAAGGAAAGGGAGATCAGCCTTTCTATCCAGGTACCCCACTTATTTTTTTTAAAAAGCATAGATCTGTATGTTTGTCCACCAAAACAGAAATGATAATCATGATCATAATGATCATGATGTGGAGGCTGGTGAAAGTAAAAGTCATCCCTGGATGCCTTTTGGAAGAAGGCTACAAGTGGTCTCAAAAAGAGTCAAAATGTTTTTGTTTACTAAGACGGGGCTAACCTGGCATGGCTATTTCATTTCACATGTGGATATTGTTAGTTTTATGTCAAAAGTTTGCTGAAACATGTTGAATTGCTCTTCTTTTTTTGTGGCATGGGAGCCTATCCATCTCCTTTTCATGTTATTTCTGCCTCTGGTACCAAAATTTCTGTTAACTGAGATATACCTGCATTGTACTTTTTTAAAAAAATACCATATGTCTTAAGTCTCAATTTTGGGAGAAAAGTGGCATGATGATGATGATGATGACGACAATGACAAGTTATACCCATAAAATAAAGTTCTTAATAAGATGAATCTTCACATTTCAAAAAATATTTACACTTTCAGAACAGTGCATGTACTGCAGTGGAGAAAATTATCAAGGCAAAATTTCCCAAACAGAATCTGGGCTTCAATGCCAGCCTTGGGCTTCTCAAGAACCTCATTCTCATGGATACATCCCTGCAAAGTAAGTTCCCTAACTTCCATAAATGAGCTCATTGTCCATCACCATTAACAACAACAACAGCAATGACAATGATATATACCAGAATGGGGCACAACAGGAATATAGGAGGAATGAAAAAGGGCGTGCTCACTTTGGGTCACCTGAAGCTGTAGACAGAAATGTTTTGTCATAATTATTCTGTATCATCACTGGATATGCCAGTCATCAGAAAGATCTTCTGCACAAATCTTATTAAAATGAATAGGAAATGTACAAGGCTGTTGGGGTTGTATGATGCTGTGGGGTAGATGAAAGGCTTGGAAAAGGTTATTTTCTTGGGATTATAACTATAAGAATTTCCCAGCCAAAATTCTGGCTACGAGGTTCTGAGAGCTCTAGTAGAAAAAGATAACTTTTTCAGGTTCTGCATGGAGAGAGGCACTATGTAAAATACATAGGCAAATCCTAAGACTTCAGGATTAAGTCTTCAGCAGTTTGGGATTTTTTAGATTGTTGATAGCGCACACATGCTTTGTGTATGGAAAATTCTGGGTTCAGAGCTGTTGGTAAAATGAGGACCTCTGTTTAAGATCTAAGAAATCTTAGGAATCCAGTGCCAGTCAAACTACACAATACTGAGGTAGATAGAAATATAGTCTATTCTGGTGTAATGTGGCTATGTATGTTCCTTGAGGAGACGCAACCATCAACACTCACCCAAGAGATACTTCAGCTTTCTTATCTAATGTTCAGTTTTCCAGAAAAGAATCTGAGGTCAAATTACTGCCGTAATCCTGATGGCGAGCCTCGCCCTTGGTGTTTCACCATGAGCCCAACTAAACGCTGGGAATTTTGTAACGTTCCACGCTGCAGTAAGTTTTATTTAACTATGGCAGACCAATTGTAATAGTATAGTAATAATATTTTATTTCCTTTGGTGGGCAAAAAGCCACTGTTAAATTTGGGTTCAAGTAGAAAAGGTTTTGTGGGATTGTCTTGTTTATCTCATAAGACATCTAGCTGCTGGGCTGGATAGGTTTTTGCTCTTCTTCAGCATGGCTTTTCCTCTGCTCTTGTAGATTAGAGTGAATGTTCCATTAGAAGCAAAAAAATTTGGCTGGCTGGCTTCCTGTTATATATTCAGAAGGTGCTAACTTCATGCACTTTCTCTCTTTTTTTAAAATTACACATGAAACATACAGTACATTGATGTACACAGACATTAGCATACACTAACAAACCAATAACACTAACATAACAAATGTTTTGGAAGCCATCATGGGCTTAGGGTTTCACACAATGTCTAATGTTAAACAAATAACATTAAGAGGGACCTCCCCCACTGGTGACAAAATAGCATACAGCTAGCTTTCTTATCAACCCACCCTCCAGACTAAGAAATAAGACTTTATGTATATATGTATATTTTTAACTTAAATAGTAATCAATTTCTCAATCAGTGTATCTACAATTAACAAAGTACATACAGAAATTTTCTTAATCTCGTAATTAAAAATACCCATTCTCATGGATAGTTAACTATAATTACCCTTGCTGACCCCCTTTCTCTATACTTCCCACTTTGAGACTCTTATTGGCTGATTTCTCAATCAGATTTTCCTCTTAAATCATAATCGATCCCAATACAAGTAATCTTTGTCAAATCTTTAGAAATTTACTGTCTGGTTTATTTTCTATCCTACAGGTGAGCTTATCTATCCCAGCAACTTCTGCCAACTTCTCTAACCCTTCTGTCTCAGGTGGTACTGACTCTTTTTTCCAATATCGAGCAAGAATAATTCTTGCAGCTGTTATCATATGCCAGATCAAACTGCCAAATTTTCTTCCACTTCCTTATCCAAATAGAAAATACCCAGCAAGAAGAATTCCAATTTTAAATCAATTTTAACATGTAGTATTTTTTTGAATTCTGGAGCATATCATCCTCCAATTTTTTTTAACCTTATGGCATCCCCACCACTTATGAAAAAATGTACCAATCTCTTTGTCGCACTTCCAAGATCTATTCTTTGCACATTTAAACATTTTGGCAATTCTCACAGGAGGGAGGTATCACCTAAACCACATTTTCAATGCATTCTCTTGCAGAATATAGGAATGGGTAAATTTAGCGCAGTTTTTCCACACCTTCTCCCAATCTTCCAAATATATATTATGTCCTAAGTCTTACGCCCAGTTAATCATATATTCTTTAGTGGTTTCGTCCTCTAGAGCAATCCCTAATATTAATTTATACATTAATATAAATTAATGCCATTGTTTTTCCAGAGGTGGTAATTCCAAAGTTATATCTCCCCTTTCCATGTCCTTTTTAAACCTCTCTTTGATCTGGATGTAAGGGAACCATTGTATAACAGCCCCCTCTTGTTGAAGCTTTTGTTGGTTTTTTCAATTTAACTTCTTCATCTTCTAAGTATGCTAGAGCTTTATAAGTTAACCATTCTTCCTCTCTCCATAGACCTTTTATCTGAAGTGTTTCTGCTGGGGAGATGGAGGATGGCAACTTAGAATATAGAAGGGGTTTATGTTTTATCCATATCCTGAAAAGAGATTTCTGAATTACATGTCAGAGGAAAATTTTCTGCACTTTGGCCTTGCCAAAACATAAGTAGACATGACACCCAAAGTGCAGATTATGCCCCTCCAGTGCCAAAAGCCAATGATCATTCAGGAGTACCCATGGTCTTATCTAAACCAGGCATGCCACCACATAGTATGTTCTTAAATCTGGCATAGAAAACCCACCTCGTTCCTGGAGATCAGTCATTGGTTTGAGCTTTATCCTTGGTTTTTTTCTCATTCCAAAGAAATCTTACTATATCTTTTTTGCAGTTACTATATATTTTTTGCAATTTCCAAACCACCTATAAGGAATGGCTATCGGAATCACTTCATGCACTTTCTCAATACAGCTACACCTGCACCAGTGTCCACAGTGAGGCGTCAGTGTCTTGAAGGAAATGGAGAAAATTATCGAGGAAAAGTTTCTGTGACAGTATCTGGAATTACTTGCCAATCCTGGTCAGCTCAAGCACCTCACAAACATGCCAGAACTCCAGAAAACTATCCTTGCAAGTATGTGAAACATAGCCATTGTCACTGGGGTCTTACAGTTCTAACGATGAGCAAATAATGTGAGCTGACTAGTAATATAAGACATTTGAGAGGCTATGCTTCAGATATCACATTACCGTCTATTTTGCATCTTGCCCTCCAGGGAATGTTAGAAGAGGGTGGAGGGTTAAAGAAGTTTCATGTTTCACTTGGAGAATTATGTTGTGCAAATTGAATCTTAAAGTTCATCTCGATTCCTGACAATTCAGTGGGAGATATCACATTGTGGTGTGTTTTCCTTCTTTCTTTGCCTCCTTAAGGGGCAAGAGTAAGTAGGTTTGTGGTACCTTTAAGACTTAAAATTTATTTCAGCTTAAGATGGACTAAGGATTGGTAATATTGCCCTACTATAAAAGTTACTATTTTGAACTGTAACTCCTAGAATCCTAGAACCATCATGGCAAAGTTGTCATTCAGAAATGAACTTTTTCAAACTGTCATTTGGAACTTAACACCTCAGCTTTCATTGTGATGTTGCCTTCTAGGGAGATATTGTAATTTTTCACAGAACTATAAAAATAGGTGCAGGGCTTATGCTGGTGTTTTGGTTTCAGCTAGGGGATTTATGCTGGGTTTCATTCTGTTGTCTAAACAGTGCAAACAAATATAGCATTAAAGTGATATTTAAATACCTCTAGTCCTCCTTAAAATTAATGTGGAGATTTTGAGCATCAATTGTTTGCATGTGCATTCTGTTTCAGAGACTTAGAGGAAAACTACTGTAGAAACCCTGATGGGGAGACAAGGCCATGGTGCTATACCACTGATTCCAAAAAACGGTGGGAATATTGTGATGTTCCTAGTTGTGATGGTCCTGAAGCAATTACTGGTAAGAACATTGGTAATTATGCACCTATGATAGATCTGGACAAACATTTTGCATTCCACAATTAACATGTGTAGAAGGCAAATGTCTTTCTCTAAGTTACCTTGAGAAAGTAAAAGGCAGGATATAAATAAAGGGAAGTGGGGATGGATGGATGGATGGATGGATGGATGGATGGGTGGGTGGATGGATGGATACCTTGCAAAGATTAAACATCACAGATCTAGCTATGATTTCTTAGCTGAATTTTTGCAAATGGGGCCAAGCAGGTGCTGGGTGAATTCATCTTGTATAATGTGCTGTGTTTTCAACAGCTGTTTTATTATACTGATTTGAATATGTTGCATTTTTCCATTGTTTATCTCTTCATGAGGAACAGGAAATGGAAATAAAGGGTTAGAAATGGAAATAAAAGAAATAGCTTCTGTCCCATAGATTACAACTTGAGGAAAGCTTAGCAAGAAGGAATCCTATTGGACTAGGACAACTTTTTTCTGAGTAAATGTACTTTGGGTAGCTGCTTTTTGCTACCTGATAAAACAAGATGCACTAAAGCAACAAGAGATTAGATTGGTCTATCAATGCTGTCATAAACTTCCTCAGTTTACCAATTTTGTCTAACTTCAGAAGCTAAGCAGGGTCAGGCCCAGTTAAATAATTGGCTGGGAAACCACAAGGGTATAGTTTATGGGATTGGTTTGTTGTGGGCGAGGTTTCTGACTAATGGCAATCCTAAGGGGAACATATCCTTTTTTTATTCCTTGCCAAGATTTGTTGAGAGAGGGTTTGCCCTTGACGTCCTCTGAGGCTGAGTGAGTGTGACTTGCCCAAGGTCACCCAGTGGGTTTACATGAAGGGATTTGATCTCTTGTCTCTCTGCATGCTTGTCCAACACCCAAGCTACCACACTGGGAGGGAAAAATCCTGCCTGAAGACCCAGAGAGCTGAGCTGATAAGAATAGGCTGGATAGACTCAGTGTAAGGCTGACAAACGGGAAGATTATCAGTCATTGAGAAAAGCCCAGATGCTTTTAAGTGTGTCCATCTCATCTCTGTTTATTAGTTCCTGAACATTTCTCAGTATTAGTGATTTTATATATGTGTGTGTGTGTGTGTGTATACACACATACACACACATACACACTAATCAGTATTTGCTTATATATATATTATATATATATATATATATATATATATATATAAAATTTTTATTAAATTTTCCATATTTACAAGAAATTAAAAATTGACTTCCTGCACAACTCTACTACCTATAGAAAAAGGGTAAATAGCTTATTATTACTCCTCACACTTCAATCACCTTTCCATTTTTTCTTTCCAGTATAGCATTAACTTCTTATCTTTAACAATAAATACCAGACAAGAATTCTATAATCTAATCAAAACCAATAATTGCAATTTCCCCTCCTTTTTTTAACATATTCTATGAAAGGTTGCCATATAGCCAAATACAATTCTACACTTTTGGCCTTTAACAAAAATGTTAATTTGTCTAGCTCAGATAGTTCCATTAATGTTTTTATCCATTCATCTATCATAGGGCTTTTTCTGCTTTTCCATTTTTTAGCATAAGTCAGCCTTGTAGTCATTATCATATAACATAATAATACATCGCTATTTCTCATTATTTGTACTGCTATGAGTTACATTCTACAGGACCAGGGCCTTAACAAGATTGGTCATCACAGATGTGGAAACAATGCGTGTGCCACTTACTTCTGGATCTGTCGTGTTTTGTTTTGTTTAAATACAGCCGCGGCACCAGTTATCCCCCCACAAGCTCCCGTTGTGAAAGAATGCTATGAAGGCACTGGCACAAACTACCGGGGAACCACAGCACTGACTGTTTCAGGAAAGAAATGCCAAGCATGGAGCTCTATGTCACCCCATCGTCACTCTAAAACCCCATCTGCATTCCCAGATGCGTATGTATGATCCACCCTTCATCAGGAGATTGTCTGCAGTCACTGTCCATGGGGCAATGCCTGCACTCACAAAAAGGTTGCACACAGAAAGTAAGGTGAAACAAAATTCTGTTGGTGCAGTTTACTTTAGAAATAGAGCCATCTGAGGGCCTTTCTGCACCACACTGTTATAGTGCTATTATTCCACTTTCAACATCCTGTGGAAGTCTGGGCTTCGTAGTTTACTGAGGCCAAAGAGCCCTCTGGCTGAGAATTCTAAATGCCCCTCCCTAAACTAGAAACCCCGGGATTCCATAGGATCTTGAAAGTGGAATAATAGCTCTATAACAGTGTAGTGCGGAAAGGCCCTGAGACTTCTACATCTTGAAGCATGTTAGCAAATGGCAACTGGCCACCCAAGTCAAAGCATATGTAGTATCCAAAGGCGCTGAGATAGATGAGACAGAAAATCCTAAAGAACCGTTCCCTCTCCATGGCAGTAAAGTTCCAACAATAATAAATAAAACAATTAACAATTGTAGCCAGGTAAAAATCTGCTGTCTCTACGTGACACCCCAGATCTCCTACCTCACTCTACCAGTGCTAGGAAAAGGGGAGAACAAGATGGGACAAGAAGCAGTTGTTTTTGTCTGCAGCCATGCATTTATGATAACATCTGTATGTGACCTTAGTAGTGACCTAGAAACTGGAACAGTGCACCAGATAAATTTTAATTGCCAATTGGTTTTATAGTTTCTTTCAACGTAGGCTTCTGAAAACCTGCTGGAGAAGTTCTCCTTAAAAATCAGTCGAGCATTGTAGTTACAAGAGCAGGTTTCTACCAGTAAGGAGCTGGCAGCTGCCATCTTGGGTGTAACCTTTAATTTTATGATGAAAGTTAAAGTATGCTGTTTAGATACAAACTGATTTTCATTGAACAAGTGGAATAACATGGGCAAACAAATTCCATTGATACAATAAAAATATGGAAATCTCTTCGACTATATAATACAACTCCTAGTTATATCTAAATTTATAGGGACCTAAGGAAAAATTACTGCAGAAATCCAGATGGTGATAGACGACCCTGGTGTTATACTACTGATCCCAGTACGAGATGGGAATTCTGCGATCTGCAAAAGTGTTCTGAGGTGCAACAACGCCCTCAGCCCACAGTGCCTACAAGCCAAGGAACAGATAACCAAGGTAAAAAAAAAAAATAACCCTTATAACTTGATTGGAGAATTGGCCCTGTTGATGATTGTGAATCTTGACTCCCAAAAGTCCTAGTGAGCATGATCCATGGAAAGGGATTTTGAAAGCTGTAGTTCAATGCCTATGGAAAACCAAAAGTTTCCCAGTCCTACCTTCTGTCTCCTCCAGTCTGCACCAACACCGATATCTACAGTTCCCCAGAATCTGCTAGTCAAAGGCTTGAAGCAGTTGAACTGTATAGGTAATACCCACTGTACAGGATGACAACAAAACCTTATCCATTTTTGCTTCCCTTTGAAAGAGTGTAGGGCTGGTAATGGTGAAACCTACCGTGGAAAGATTGCCTCGACCATAAGTGGCAAGACTTGCCAAGAATGGCGCTTGCAGACCCCACACAGGCATGATGCTTTCACACCACAGACTCACCCAGCGGCTGGACTGGAAAACAATGTGAGTAGCATTATTCACAAAAATCAAATTGAGATTTTAAAAAAATGTAGAGAAAAAAAAATATTACAGCTCTCATGGGGAATTTAGAAGTTTGCAAACCTTGAAATGGTGTCCCCTGCACTCCTAACCTCTTCTACCTTTCTGCCTCAGGATCAGACGAGACATTAAGGGGGAAAGGGCTTTCTCTGTGAGAAACCTGTTTTCCCTCCAAAAGCAGCATGTCTTCAGAGGTGTATGCCTCAGTCATCAGACTCCAAGTTAAGCCTTTGCTTACCTTCCAGTAACAAAATACACTAATGCAAGATATCCAGTTGAAGACAAACATTAGGCCATTTCCGCACTAGCCTGTTATAGTGCGATGATTCCACTTTCAACATCATCTGGAATCCTGGGGTTTTCAGTTTTGGGAGGGGCTGGCGTTATAACAGGCTAGTGCAGAAATGGTCTTAGTTAAAGAACATCTCTTTGAAAACATCCTAAATATATAGTTTGTCCCTCATCTATCCTGTCTTTTTCTCTAGTCCCTTGAAATCTTCCCATTTTATATTTTATATTCGTCTTTTCTGTTAAATGTTTCTAATACTACAGCCAAAATCCTACGTTGTGGAGATGTAGCATAAAAATTCTACAGGCATCTCCCCCTTATCCCCCAGCCTCCCTTTTAGCTACTGCAGCCTCTTCCCCAATACGACCATTTACTGGCCAGTGGAGAGTGGAGAAGGGCAGTAGGGCAGCATCCAGCTACGTTTCTATAGCTGGAGACACGGTGACAAGTATTCTCCAGAACCTTCCATGGATCCTCTGCAGTGTCTGGATGATGATGCCGTTGCTGTGTATAAAGAGAGAAGAGTATAGCTGAACATTGCTTTGCCACCACCCTCTCCACGCTGTCTTTCAACCAGTTAATGGCCATGTTGGGGAAGGTGCAACAGTTGAAAAATGGGGTTGTGTTACCCTGCTTGCTTGGGGTTCCCTTAAGAGGATTCCCAAAGGCTGTCAAAATCATCTTTTGTGGGGAAAATTATCTCTGAGCACTGCTTTAGCAATGCAAAGAGTGCAGGGTAATTAAAGACCTTTAACCCAATGTTTACGGGGTCAGGCTCAGTCAGAAATCACACAAACTGTTCAAATTTAAATATTTTATTGACATAGATGTTAAAATTCATACAGTCACTCAGCTGCACTTACTATAGAAACTATAGAAATTTAGAAAGAGGTGAAAATTAAGAGAGAGAGAGAGACATAACGGTTTTGGAGTAATACTGTACCAATCCAGAAGTCTTCAGCTGGGAGAAAACGACCTCAGCCACACCTTTTGAGGCTGAGGGGAGCTAACCAGCTTCATGGTTTGCGGATTTGGGAGAACTCCGAAAAAGATTGAGAAAAGGGCCTAGTTATAGAGCTGACCCATGTCCTGGGGAACAGATGGCTGCAGTTTTACGAAGATGGATTTCAGCTTTGTAGTTCAAAGAAAATACAGCCTAACATCCTTGTAGTTTCCTGCAATATGAGTTTCTCATCGGGGGATGCATACCTCAAGGTGTCACATTCCAGGCTGTTTGCATTGTTTATTTGTTCCCAGAGAGTTATTGTCTCCTGATCACTGCTGAAAATCCATTCAAGTGGCCTTTGAGCCATTTGCAATATTACCCAGGATGCGTGACAGAAAACAGGCTATCTCCATAGCTCCACTGCCTACGTGTCCATCTAGTATATCTCTATATGGCTCACTATGTTTGATATAAAATAATTAGGACCCTCAGGACATAGTTTTTAGGTGGGTTAGGGGTCTTACAGTTGAGGAAAGTTTGGTCCTTGCACAGTTGGTAAAGGATTCCAATCTCTAAAAGGACCAAAAGAATGAGTTATGCAGATATAAGTTGGATTTACATCTCTGCAACTCATTAACAGAATGTCAACCGACATTTATATTTGCTTTACATACTCTATACAGTGGCCTCTCCCTTACTGCAACCTCCACATGCACAACAGTGAAGTCACATGAAGTATGGTGTCTCACTGTAGTCAATGGATGCAACAAGTGTGTACCCACACTGCCACAGGTGCACGCACATTGTGTCCAGTGACTATAATGGGACCCCATGGAGTTTTTTCACACCGGAGTTCCTGTAGCGCACACATATAAAGAGGGCACACTGTATCTGTTTTATTAGCAAAATTTTTAAAAAAGAGTTTGAAATCAAGTACCAAGGGTTTTTCACTCCACCTGGTTGCACAGGAGAGAGGTCAAGAACTAGCTGTGGTTAGTGTACATATAAAACAAAGGCCCTTTTCGCACGGGCCTTTTCTCGCGCGACAGCCCCGTGAGCCTCACGGGAGTGGGAGCGTCGCTCCGCACGACGCACTCCCACTTCCGCTGGGCTCACGGGGCTGAAGCGGCGCGAGCGCGGGTTTTTTGATTTTCGCTTCGAAGCGAAAATCACCCACACTCGCGCAACGCTCCCGGCGCCCGCGCGCACTTACCTCTTGTGCGGAGCGTCAGGAGCCGGCCGGGTCGCGCTTCCTTCCCTCCGCCCCTGTGGAAGGAAGGGACGGGGCGGGGCGCTAGCATGACGGACGCGACACGTCCTGCTTTGCGCGCGCGCGTGGGGGCGGACGCAACAAGCGCCTTTCTCGTGCGCGCGGGGGGGATGGACGGACACGCGAGCCGCCGCCGCCTCCGGGAGGCTGCCGCTTCCCCGCTCGTTCCTTTGCCTGCAGAAGGAAGGAGGGGGAAGCGGCAGCCTCCCGGAGAAGGCTTCTTGAGTGAGCCGCCCTCCTCCGTCGCGCGAGTGCCAGCGCTGCGAAAAGGGCCAAAGTTAAGGCAAGAAATAAAAAGAAGGATTCATAGTTAGGGGAGTAGAGAACAGGGAACATATATCACAGGGCTCACTCTGCAGCCCATGGTTTCTAGAGAGCTAACCTTGTGTCTGAACTAGACCTAAGCAGCTAACCAGTGACGTACAGCTGAGACACAACTTCTCTACTGTTTTCATAATTATTTTCTCAAAACTTCTGTATGTTGTCACAATTCTGTAAGAGATTTTATTTTGGCTAAGGTTAGGAAAATAATACAGAAGGTAAGGCTAAATGAAGTTATCCCTTGTATGAACCCACAAAGCTTGTGCCTTCTTTAGTTTTGTGATTAATCTTATTTCTAATTCTGTTTTGCTATAGTACTGTAGAAATCCTGATGGCGATGTTAATGGCCCCTGGTGCTATACCACAGACCCAAATAAATCATGGGAATATTGTGATGTCCCACAGTGTCGTAAGTACGCTTGTGAAAATTTATCACAGGAGTGCAGAATCTTTTTTTATGATGAAGGCCACATTTCCTTGGGGGAAGTTTCTCAGAGGGGATGCACAGGGCTGGAGTTAGGGTGGGTAAGGGTAAGGACAGAACAGTGAAAGGTGAGGCTAGCAGATGTGGGCAAAGAATGATCCATAGAGGCCTGAATATGCGGCCCCCAAAAGATGCCAGCCCCCTTTTTATTTATTTAATACCCCACCTTCTTCCTGACTTGGGATTCAATACAGTTAAAGAAATTTTAAAAGTCCAGTTAAAAATCTCATTTTGAAAAAATAATCAAAAAGTTTCAATAACTTCTTTGGGTGATTCCCCCCCCCGCCTGAAACCATCCCAAATGGACCAAAGCTGCCACAAAATGCAGCAGCTTGACCCCTACATCTCCAAGGCACTGCATATAACCAAACCGAAAGAAAGAAAGAAAGAAAGAAAGAAAGAAAGAAAGAAAGAAAGAAAGAAAGAAAGAAAGAAAGAAAGAGAAATAAAAAGCCTAGGAGAAAGCACACACACTATAGAATTGTAGCGTTTGCAGGAGGATTACAGGAAGAGCGCTGAAACTATTTTGTGGCTGGGCAATGCAGGGAGATGTCACTTTCTGTGATCCCCACCAAGTACATGTTGATCTGACACCTTTTGATGCCAGACTGTTTTCCTCTTCAGCCAATATGAAGCTGTGGTACTCACTGAGGTATTGACTTACTTTCTGGGGGAAGTAGTGAATCCCTTCCACTCTCTCCATAAAATGACATGCATGGACATAAACACAGGTTATGCTCTGTGTATCAGTAACAGATTTCTGGGCATTCCTTTTTTTATCACCCAATAAGCCCAGCAATGGCTTTATCCATTGATGGCGTGTTAAGGACTTGTCAACTTCCACAGTTTTCCTCCCTGCCAATGTGAGAATAGGATAAGTGCATTTTCTTTTTTGGGGCCATGGTGCTCAATGCATGTATGTACCTTCAAGTCTCATACTGATTTATGGCAACACCATGAATTTCATAGGTTTCTTTTTTGAGGCAAGGAATAGTGATCTGACTCTTAATAAATGAAGACCAAATCCTTCTTTGCAACAAGCAGAAAATTTTAAAGAAGTGGTGGGGGGGCTTTTACTTATGTGCTCTATGGAATCTACATTCCAGTATGTACACAAGGAGAATAATTTGTATTCTGCTTAACATATGCAGAGTAGCTGGCAATGTGGTACTCCACCTGGTGGCGATAAGGAGCTATTGGTCCGTGTTTGGAAGGGAGCTTAATGATAAATGCAGGAGGAGGGAGAGAGAGAGAGAGAGAGAGAGAGAGAGAGAGAGAGAGTAGGCTGGAGCAGGATAAGACACCCCAGCCACTTGTATAATTGCTCCAGTATTTTCTACTGTGAAAAGAATAATGTCAGTCAGAGAGCTTGGGAACAAACCATACAGATTTGCTGTGTGAAGAAGGAAGGAAATTTAACTAAACAAAAATGTGAATAACAGGGTCAACTTAACACAAGTTGTTGCAGTATAAAGGAAAAATTTCTTGCAAGATCATTAGTATGTGAAGTATAGATTGCTGTGTGAATTTACCGATATCCTTATGCTGGAACTAGGAACATAGATCCTCAGTTGTCTTATTCTCATTTGTAAACATAAGAAACTGGAGAGAGAGAGAGAGAAAGAGAGGAAGGGAGGGAGGAAAGAAGGGAGGGAGAGACAGAGAGAGAGACTGATTCTCTGGGCCTCAACACAGTTCTCACATTTGTGAAAACAAATTTTATACAGATTGCTGACAAACAAACTACATAATTAAATTATGCTAGCTGCTGCCTTGTAGCATGGACTTTTAAAAATCAAAAGCGCTAGATCAATGATTCAGTCCTTCTGTGCTTGCTGTGTGTGTCTGTGCACACACACACAGGCACTTTCCTTCCCAAAGAGAAAAGAAACCAATGCAACAACACATGCACTTAGCACAAATTGTGGAAAGTGTGATCAAAAAAGAATATGCATTTTATCTTATTCTCGCATTGGAGATGAGAAATACTGTGGGAGCTGACAAGCTCTTAACGGGAATTTAGCAAGATTCCATTATATTTCTAACTAGAACTAACCATGAGGACCAAATTGGAAGCTTTGTTTTGATTTGTGGCTATGAATGCACACATCATGATGCCATCACATGAGGCCTCTCCCTAATCTGTAAACTCAAGGATTCCGTAGGATGTTGAAAGTGGAATAATAGCACCATCACAGTCTAGTGCGGAAATAGCCTATATGTTTGTAGGAGTGGTGTAATTTAGAAGTGCTGGATGGAGAATTTTGATGAATGGTTTTCAGAGTAATCTAACTGCACACTAATGGATTGCTCTTCTACTTGAGAAGTCTATAGTCCTGACATTCTACTTTACATTCTGTGTCTCCTCTCTTCATTCTGAAGCTCCTCCTGCATATGAATGTGGGAAATCCAAGCGCAGTCCGCTCCTATGTCCTGGAAGGATTGTTGGTGGGTGTATTTCAATACCCCATTCTTGGCCCTGGCAGATCAGCCTCCGAACAAGGTATGGAGTACATGCCGTCATGTTACAAAGAGTCTCTCAAGAGGTGCCCACCCACCCACCGTGGGAGGATGGAGGAGGAGGAGTAGACTAGATAGTGTATTTGTTGCTGTTGTGTGCCTTCAAGTCATTTCCAACTGATTGCAACCCTAAGGCAAACCTATTGCAGGGCTTCTTGGGGCTCAGATTGTGTACCATGCCCAGGGTCACGCAGTGGGTTTCCTTGGCCAAGTGAAGAATTGAACTCTCGTCCCCAAGGTCATAGCCCAATGCTCAAACCACTATATCACCCTGGCTCTCAGATAGAGGATAGCATGTGTGTATTTAGGGAGATATTACAGATTCCAGAGAGGTAGCTGGCTGGGTAATTCTGATGCATCAAAAGAGTCTTGTGATGGCTTAATGACTGCTGTATTTATCATGGCATAAGATTTTGTGCTCTTAAGAAAACACTACTTCAGTATGGCTACATTTCTTAAAGTGATTTGCCTAATATAAGCATGCAAAAGATAGTACTTTTAACATGCTGTGGAACATGACTATTCAAAGCAGCAGTCTGTGGACCAGTGCTGGCTGCAAGCCATCAGCAGCTAGTCCACAGCAAGTTTCTAGGAAAGAAAGAAAGAGTTGTAGCCAATGGGCAAAAATATGCTACTGGTCTCTGGCTCATTAGGAAAAAAAAATTGTCAGTCCCTCAGATCAGATAGTGTGAGAAACACTAATCTGGAAGAAAGAGTCTTTCTCTTTAAATAAAGCAAATTCAAGATGGGAGCTGTAACTGGTTCTGTCGACTGCTTGCCATTGAGAGGAACTGAGACCTTGATATTCCAGAAGGATGAACATTTTATTACAAAACTAATATGTTGGTTCACCCTGCTTCTTTTTTTCAGTTTCAATATGCACTTCTGTGGAGGCACTATAATAGATCCACAGTGGATTCTGACAGCAGCTCACTGCTTAGAAAGGTAAGCTTTTTCTAAAAGCAGGTGGAACTTTCCCTGGACCAACAAACAGCATCACATGTTTCCCATGTTGCACTGACTTTCATTAGGCAGCACAAAGAGTTGTGTTCAATATGGAAGATTAACATCCTCAAGCCTCCAGTTCCCATGTGAATTTTCATAGAGTTCTGCCCTTGTCAGCCATGATAAATAGCTCTGAATCCTGGTTACCCCAACATATTCTTACATAATAAATCTGTCTGTTGCAGGTCATCACGGCCTTCTGCTTACAAAGTGGTAGCTGGAGTGCACACAGAGAGGGCTTCGGAGCCCTCCGCGCAAAGCCGAATGGTTCAGAGACTTTTCAAAGAACCATTTGGAGCAGACATTGCCTTGCTGAAGTTGACCAGGTACCATTTGGGTTGTTAGTTTTAATCTATCACACCATTGTGATGTGATTGCTTTGAAATGGCTTTGTTGTGTGGTGGTGAAATGTTTCTGTTGTGATTGTGTCAATGTGGTCATTCATCTCTCTCTTTCTCTTTCTCTTTCTCTTTCTGAGGATCTTCTCTTAGTGTGATAAAAATTATATTACTTAAATAGTTCCTTTCACGGATTACCATGGGCACAGTTCTCTCTTTTGGCCATCACCTTTTGGAGCAATAATGATCAGTCCAAAAGCTATTTTTGTGATGTACACATATTTAAAAATAATAACATTAATTGTATGTCTGGTTTCAGCAGTGACATATGTGAACCAAACATGATTTGGAATCTCTGGTGCTATTCTGGGCCTCCTAGTACATTGCAAGAGAAAATAATGTGTGGTCAAAATGTGCCATGTCCACACTAGACTGTTACAGAGCTAAACTGCAAATCCCAGGATGCCATAGGATGTTGAAAGCGAAATAATAGTGCTATAACAGTCTAGTGTGGAAATGGTCATAGTTTCCTACCAGAATTATGAACTATTGGGAGTAAAGGCAGGCATAACAGGAGTGGACATAGTGCAGACCATGGGCCACATGAGACCTCTGTCCTCCATTTATATGGCCACTGAAATTCAACCCCAGTCCTCCAAGCCCCCCAGGGCTCCCATTTTAATAAAATTGGTGTGATCTGGGGGCACTGTTTTCCTACAGCCTCATATGACTCCTAATACTTTTCCTCTGTCATCCTTCTCAAAATGGCAACAGCAAGTGATGTGATGTTACTTTTCTTTTGCCATTATGAAAGTAACTGTGGAGGAGAATAGAGGCATTTGGGCTTACCATAGGGGATGCAGTCTGTGGGAGAACCTGGAGAAAAATTAGCCCCATGCAGTTTCCTACCAGCAAGTTGCATGGTAGATTCCCACTTTTAGGTGGGTTGCCTAAAAAGAGTAGATATATGTTTGTAAGATTTCACATGTCTTTATCTTTCCTCCCTTTTAAAAAATGGTTGCAAAATTGCCCCAGAGTAAGGAGGCAGGAAGTGTGTTGAAAAACCACTTTCCAAGATGTGGAGAGATAGCACACAAAATCTGTCCCGTCCACAATTATTTTGGAGCGTTTCCACACTGCACTCTTATAGTGCTATGATTCCACTTTCAACATCCTATGGAACCCTGGGGTTTGCAGTTTAACGAGAGGCATTCAGAATTCTCAGCCGGAGAGCTCTCTGGCCTCAGTAAACTACAAACCCCAGAATTCCACAGGATGCTGAAAGTGCAATAATAGCATTTTAACAGTGCAGTGCATAAAAGCCTTTTGAGTGAAAACTTACTGAATCGGTTTTTCAGAGCTTGGGCTGGCAGAAGAAAAGGTATATTTATACTAAACGTAGTGGACTTACTTTCAAGTAAACATACTTAGGATCAGGCTATTAAATAGGCATGTGAGGGTTAAAGAGAAGTAATTTCAGTTGGGCATCACTCGGTAGACTTCTGCTATTGGTGCTTTTGCTTACATAGAAATAGCTAGACATTTCATTAAAAAGATAACTTGTTTTTGCTGTGGGCCTTCATATTGTTTCCAATATATGGCAGCCCTAAGGCAAACCTATCATGGGGTTTTCTTGGCAAAATTTGTTCACAGGGGGTTGGCCCTTGCCCTCCTCTGGGGGTGAAAGAGTGTGACTTGCCCAGGGTCACCTAGTGAGTTTCCATGGCCATGGGGGATTTGAACAATGCTTTCCCACAGTCCTAATCCAACATTCAAAGCACTACCCCATGAAATGCTTCATTATTTTTAAAAAAATTCTTCAAGGTATTAATAGGAGAAGCTATATTTCTTCTGATGTGCCTTTACAAATGTTTTTGCTTATTGTTTTATATGATATTTAATTTTTTGATAAATAATAAGATATTGTTTATTGTTTTATATTACAGGTTTATTGTTTTATGTTATTGTTCTATATGATATAATCAGTTTAATTATGTTTCAGTATTATAGCTTGTGTGATTTGTTTTGACTGTTTCTGAAAAAAAATGACTTGTGAGCCAACTTGAGTCCCCAGTTCTTGCAGAAAGATGGAATTTTGTTGCCATGTGCCTTCAAGTTGTTTCTGACTTACGGTGGCAACCCTATGGCCACCCTATCACAGGATTTTCTTATCAAGATTTTTTAAAGGTAGATTTGCCACTGCCTTCCCCTTAGGCTGAGATAGTGTGACTGGCCCAAGGTCTTCCAGTAGGATGCCATCATTGAATAGGGATTCCATATGTTCCCAGAGTCCTAATCCGATATTCAAACCACTAGACCACATTGGCTCTCACATTGTGCTGGCTCCTGGGATATCAAATATGTAAATAACCAGAACAACTGGAGTGAGGAAAAAGTACAAACAAAGTCAAACTTCTTGGAAATCTTCCTTTCAGCCCTCTAGTGCTCACTGACCAAGTCATTCCAGCATGTTTGCCTCCAGTCAACTCGATGGTAGCAGGTGGATCACAATGCTATGTCACTGGATGGGGTGAAACAAAAGGTGAGCAGGCAATCAAAAAATCCAAAGTTACTAAGCTATATTTTGCATTTCTTCCGTATCTGATTTTATCATTTTTATCTCTGCTTTTCTGATTTTTGTCTTACCTACACATGAAGGAATTTGGATTTTTTTTCTTGGCATAATGCATTTTTTCATGAGAAAGTTTGAGGGGGGGAAAAAGAATCTCCTAATTGTCCTCATTGCTCCTTTTGCTTGTAGAGTTTTTCACTAAAGATGTGTGTGCTATCCCACCACAGTTCTTAGGTTTGAGTTGTCTAACACTGATAAAAAACAGTTGCTACCAAAACTTGCATTTATGTCCTGCTCATTGGGTACAACTGCTCCCATATAGTATATCATTTGGGCTGAGATTGGCTTTCCTTTCACAGTGTAATCTTGGGCTACATGCACAAAAGCCACAAATTGTGATTTTATTTCCTTACATTTCATTAAGTTTCTTCTGATGACTGATATCAGGTATATTGCTTCCATCCAGAAAGCTGTTGAGCTCATCCTAAGATGAGTTCACTGACATACTGCTGCTGGAGTTTTACTGCTCTGTATAGCATTTGCCCCTTATTTATCATTATGGCTGGGTCCTGGGCCATTTCCACACTAGGCTGTTATAGTACTATTATTCCACCTTTGAGTCCTCTCCCTAAACAGCAAACCCCAGGATTCCATAGGATGTTGAAAGTGGAATAATAGCACTATAACATTGTAGTGTGGAAATGGCCCTGGTAGTCCCTTCTGCTAGAGCAGACTATATTATTACTAGGCTCATTTCATCTCACATGGAGAAATCTTTGCAAATCTATGGCCCTGAAACTAAAACTATGCTGAAGCAAAAAGAATGGAAATTAACCTGCTTCCATCTCTAGTGCGCTGAAGCTGTTTATTCTGTTTCATTTTTGTTTTCTCTCTTCCTTTTAAAGGAACTGGTGGAGAAGGTGTTCTTAAAGAGACTGGCTTCCCTGTCATTGAGAATAAAGTTTGTAATCGTCCTGAATTGCTGAATGGCAGAGTCAAAACCAGTGAACTCTGTGCGGGTGAAATTGATGGTGGCACTGACAGTTGTCAGGTAAGAGAGGACATGCTTGGGTTGAGCCAAGAAATGACTGACATATGGATGTTAGTAGTGTCAAAGGGGGATTCCCTATCCCCAGGCAAATACTAGCCTCAGAGGAGATATTTTTCTAAAGTCCAAAGGAAGATAGGAAAGAGTTGAATCCCTCTTTGCTTTCCTGTCTTGATGTTGTTAATTATCACCTCCTCTTCAACTGGTGGCATCTGGATTTTTAAAACCTCTGTGTTGCATGCCAAGATAACTTTAAAGCAGAGGTGGGAACAATTGGTCTTCCAGATGTTTTGCATTACCCACAGTCCTTTACCATAGGCCATGCTGAGTAGAGACTGATGGAAGTTTTATGCCAAAAAAAAAGGTGAAGGGGGGTTTCCTCATTATTTTAATGTCATGCCCCTCACAAGTTTTGTCTGATTACCTGTGAATAGGTGTTCTGGCAATAAAATTCATTGAGCAAGATCTTTTAAAACCATATCTAAATGTATCTGATAATTTATCAGTATGTGCTTACATTGCTTTCTGTTGTTCTCCTCTGTTCATTTCCCTTCTCCTTGTTTTGTAGGGTGACAGCGGAGGGCCTCTGGTCTGTTCAGAACAAGGGAAATACATTGTTCATGGAGTCACCTCTTGGGGTCTTGGCTGTGCCCAGCCCATGAAGCCAGGGGTTTATGTTCGGGTTTCTAGGTTTGTTCCATGGATTGAAAGAACAATGAAAGAAAACTAAGTCTCCAGTGACCTTTTGTTGAAAGTAGCAGAGAGAATGAAAGAGAGCAAGAAAAAAAAAAAGGAATTCAGAGTCCAATGTTATGAGATAATTTACCTGGATGTAAAATAAATATCATGAACCATCTTATAAGCAACACAACTAGATTGGCTTGCTTTGTATTGCCTTACAAACACACTCATTTGCACAGTCTTAGAGCTTGCTGAATGCAAAGCCAAACTAGATTTAATGTGAGATATCCATGAATAAAATTGCCAATCTTTTAAAAGGGTTAACAGTATCTATAGAGGAAAATATTGCAATGACATACAGGCAACAATGGTTTTAGTCCATAGGGTAAATAGCAGTTGTTGAGACAAGGAAGCAATTTTAATTGGAAGCGTGGGAAAGAACTGATCCTATTCTTTCAGTGCCACAGTCCCAATCAGAATATTACCAATTCCAGGTTGTATTAATCCTTTTAAAATGCAAGAAACCTTATTTGTTAGTCTCTCATGTCAAGTCTGTACTGTTTCTTACCTGGAGCTCATACTGTTGACTGCTTATTTTAGAGCTATAGTGAATAAAATAAATTCTTGTTAAATGTGTGGTATCCATCTCTTCTGATCCACTAAAATTGTTGTTGTTACTATTATATTTATATCCTGACTTTTTCTCAGTTTGGGACTCAAGGCAGCTTACAAACATTAAAACACATATACCTAAAATACCCCTAATTTTCAGCGTAGTTTTTTTTTTTTTTTACCCCCTATATTATTAGATTCCATCAGGGTGATGCACACCTTCTATTCTGGACTAGGCTTCCCCCCGCCCCCTCTTTTGATCTGAGAATGTATTTATTTGACCCTGTTTTTTCCAGGACTGGGGCTCAAGATGACTCACAATAGGATCAAAATAGGTGAAATAGATCAAAAGACAGAGTTTTTTAAAAAAAACTATTAAAACACAGTTAAACCAATCATCATATTAAAAAATGATTGAATAAAAAAAATTAAAATGAATGCTTCTGAATATTTGGAAAGCATTATTAGTCAGATGGTTGCCTGTCTAGATTAGGTACTTGAGGCAGGTCACTAGGTTCAAGGGAATGTGGTATTTGCAAGACATATTTGAAAGAGGTGAATAGTTGCGTGGGTTTTTATCAGTATGTATAACCATCAAAGTCAGTTGTGGAATGAGACCCTGAGATGCCTGTATCCTGAAACAGCTTTATCTGTTGTACCTGGGGAAAATACTCAGATGCATGTATGATTTCTACACCATTCTTCAAAATACGCAGCCTCTTCCCATGGAACCCACACTAAATGTGTACAATGCTTGCCTGGATTCATAGTGTCCTTCATGCACTGAATACACCATGCAGCCCCATTATTGGTCATGTCTTCAATGCCACATGTGCTGACTAGCTTAATCCAACATCCATATGAATGTTTATGTACATAGCTCTTGCATGTTTAGTACCCTGCTCACTGCAATTCTAGAATACACGGAATTCTAGTGACTGGGCTACTTGGTGCCCCCAACACTGGGGCAGGAGCCAAAGTAGTGACTCCATAGCCCGTTAAACCTGAGTAACAAAAAAAGAGGGCTGCCATTCCTTGGGAACAAGTATAGTCGAATAAAGTGGTTCTTAGCCCTTTTTCTTATCCTGAAACCCTTTGAGAATCAGGTGAAAGTTATGAACCTAGAAAAATACACATAATAAAGGTTTTGCATTCTATTTGTTTTATTGCATGGGGATAGATTTTCTTCAAATAGACTAGTCTGGAACAAAACCAAATATAACAAACACTTGAAAGGACTAAATTTTACCTGAAATTTCATTGTGATAGGGGGAAAAAAGAAGTCTAGGTATAGAAGTGATTTTTTTGCATAACCTTGCTGAATCTCATCCATCCACAGATTGGGAATACATGGTGTAGTGGATAGCCCCCTCTATACTACAAAGGCCATTTCCACACTAGACTGTTATAGTCCTATTATTCCACTTTCAACCTCCTATGGAATCCTGGGGTTTGCAGTTTAGGGGGGGCTTTGAGGCCCCTCCCTAAACTGCAAACCCCAGGATTTCATAGGATGTTGAACGTGGGATAATAGCACTATATTAGTTTGTATTATCAGCTCTGCAAAACTCTCTAATACCACTCTACATGCATAGTTCAGTCCAAGGAAGGGCTGAATCCTATTGTCACTTCCAAGTATAATAGATCCTTTGAAACAGTGGGATTTGCTTATGTGTGGACTTAATATTCCACAAAGTATTTAATGGGCTTATTTTATGGAGACTAATCAGTAGGATTTCAGGGAAATATGCCTCTTAAGTTGTAACTGCATTTGTGTGTACCTACATTAGCATAAAAAAAAATTCTCTTTGGCAGATCCCTCTGATCTCAGAATCATAGAATTCACAGTCTTTTCAATTCAACATGCTTCAACCCAGTTCCAGAGTGTATTTTTTAAAATACTAAGTAAGGGGTGCAGGGTAGCTGCCAAAACATATATATACATTCAAGTAAATTGCCTTGGTCATCTTACCTGAAATCTGGAGCAAGTTTGAAGTCAATGTAATTCTGTTTAATAAAAGACTTTCAAGTCTCAATGTTGCTTCTTAGAGAAAATTATCTCTGTAGTATGGATCTAGTTTATTTCTCACTTCAGTGGTTGTAGCCAAGAATTCTGAATAATTCAGCAAAACAGGTAATCATAAACAACAGAAAATATTTATTTGGGAAAAATAAAGAGCAAAACTTGATGTACAAGAAATTCTTTTTAAAAGTTAAGTTCATTTTTGCTATTACATTACTTTAGCTATAACAGCAAAGATCATATAAGAGGTCATCTTCTTTGTGTTTTCCTATAGGATCAATTAAGTAATAGCAACTGGTTGTTCTTGACGGGGAATGTATATTCTTCTCATATATATCAGAGGATAAATCCAGTCCTTTCATTGTGACCTGGGTGAGCAGCACAGAGCACTACACAGATATGTTTCTATATCTCTGTGTGTAAAAGAATGCTTTCATGCACAGATTTCTTTTGCTGGAGTGAGGTGGTAGATTTCTGTCAAGCAAAGTGGAAAAAATGCCCTACAGTTGAGTTCAGAAGTTCACTACTGAGTTATGGATAACCAGGAGCCCAAAACCATTAGTCTTCAGCTTGGTGGGAATGTGCATGGAATGTATACATCTTTTTCAGAGATCATATCTATCCAGGATGGAAATGTTTCCTTGATTTTGAAGAAATAAAGCCATAAGACATGGTTGGACTGTTGGGCTGAGAGCACTGTCTGAATTCTGATAGAGTTGGGGCTGGTGTTGCTTTGGGGCTACCACATCTATGCTTAACTAGCCTTAAAATACTTGTTGAGTCTGTACATTGTCAAGACATAAAGATTGTTACAAAGATGGTACACATGCCATCCCTCATTCACCTTCATCCCACTCCTCAAAAGACTATCATTAATTTCTCACAATTTGAAAAAGAGGGAGTATAAATTACTTTTAAATAGACATTATTGCTCTCATACACTCAGTTTGTTCATTTTGAACCATATCATAGGCAAAGATAAACCGTATCATAGGCACAACCAGACAATGGCTAGAATTCACTAAGGCAGTTGGACTAAAAGCTAAAACAATAAAATGAGATAAAATAAATCTATGGTTAATCCAGCATGGAGCTCTGAAGACTGTTACCTTCCCTGGTGCCATCTTCTTTTTTCTTCCTCACTAAGAGTTACAAATGTGTAACCCAGAGTTATGCATTTGTGACTGATTCATATTCATGATCCCTACATATTCACTAGTTTAGAGAATACACAGACTGTAAAGGCCCCCCAAACCCCATTTACTAGGCAGCAGTCTCCCTGAGTGACAGGAACCTGTTCTCCTGTTAATTGGGAACCTGTTCCCCTGCATGAGGGGGAACTGAGACCAAGACACTGCTTCTGAATGTCACACTGGAGATCGCTCACAGGAGGGGGTAGAAATGCCGGTCACCTGCTACTTGATCAGCGGGGGAAGAGACCTCTGTTGCTCACAGTGGCTCCTGTCTGGTAAGTGAAGAGTGGAAGGTCAGTCGGGAGATACTACTTAGCTATGTAACTAAGGTAGCTATATAGCTAAGCAAGTGATAACACATCTGCTTAGCGCCCCAGCTGGCAATCATTCTAATACACCCATGCTGAAACACTCAGAAATGAACAGACCAACTGAAAAGTACTCTAACTAGAAGCAAATCCCAGGGAGTTTGGTTCCCAATAAGGTTGCTGCGTAATTGCAGTAACAGCTTGTACTTTGCATGTCAGTGCAGTGATAAATCTGTTCTGGGTTTTAGTCTAAACTTTAAAGCAGCTATCCAAAGTGCTGAACTCAACCCCCAAAATATACTCAGTGTCTTGGATCACTTATTGTAGGTTTGGACTAGAATCCGAAATAACTTCTTTGTCCCACTTGCACAGGAATCACTAGCTGCCTTTGCCTATCCATGCAATTGTCTCAGAAAATGTATTTCAGAGTACAGCCAAAATCTTTCAGTTTTAGTTGTCTTTTTTTCTGTTTTTAAGGGTGAGCACATTGGAGCCTTTCTCAGAACAGAGCAGGGCTTTGCCAGCAGCTTCTCTTCCGGCAGGTGCTGGTCCACAGTTCATCTAATTAGTTTCCAACCCAGCTCCAGCTGCTGGGTGGGGAAGGTCAGTCACTT
This sequence comes from Ctenosaura bakeri, assembly GCA_948474755.1. Classification (NCBI taxonomy): domain Eukaryota; kingdom Metazoa; phylum Chordata; class Lepidosauria; order Squamata; family Iguanidae; genus Ctenosaura; species Ctenosaura bakeri. Next base: position 30,904 of record CAOLHI010005076.1, on the reverse strand, counting down.
CTTTTGAGCAGTAAACAGAATCTGAGGGCCAAACCAGATGTACAACTAAAGTCAACTTTCTCTTTATGGTAATGTGCACATGGTATCAGCTAGGGACATGGGGAAGTGACAGTTATTCGTATCAAAACAAGCACATAAGGCAAATCTTCTCTGCTGTGGTACAGCTACAATCCCTTATATGAAAGTGCCATAAACTTTAGGAGGAAATCCCCATTGGCAAGGATTTCTGCCCAAAGCAAAGAGTACTTTACAACAAAGAATTTTTCTCAGGACTAGAAGCAAGGCAGGAAAGGGTTAAACTCCCCTCCCCAAACCAGATGTGATCTGCTGTCACTTCACCCCAACTGATGCAACTTTCATTAAAAAAAAAAAAGCTAAAATACTCTGCATATTGAATAAGGGCTTGGGATATTAATTTAAAAGCAATTAGGTACACTTAGAGTTCTAAGACTCCAGGAAAAAACTAGTAACTATTACAGTCAGAATTCCAAAACAAAACAACTCTTTAATTTCTCATTTCTAAAATAGCTTGCCATTTAGACTTTTAAAAAAAGAATCTGAATGCCATAAACTGATGGCCTGTGTACAAAATACACACTCTTCCCATCCAAATCACTTTTGCCTCAACATTCTCAATAAAACACAAGGTATAACAGGAACCAACTGTAAGTTACAGTTGTACAGCAAAAAGGAATGACATTACAACTCATTAAATTAAAATCCAAATGGGATGCAGTTATACCTTTACTGTTGGGAAAAGGAACTAGTTGTTTCTAATTAACTAAGTGTACCTCTTACACAAAAGAAAGAAACTGGATTTGTATCTCAGTGCCATTCAAGGGGCACTTTCAAGAACAATGAACTGCCTTGATAGGTTACAATAAAGGGGCATAGAAGAAAATGAAATGCTCACCACTGAGTAGAAGAGCATGTTTATACCTGCACAGATGTATATTTTACTAGTACTGCACCAACCAAATGCCTGGTATATGGAACAGAAAAAAGTGGAAGTATGTACTGAGTAAAATATTAATCATATCTACAATATTTGATTTCTATGATTGCAGGCTGGACTAAATACTTTGACTCAGTTGCATCTGCAGAGCCAGCCTTTCTCTGATCTTAATGTTATTATCACTTAGAAAGAGCTTGGTGCAGTGAATACAGTACTGGGTTCAAATCTTCATTCAGCCATGTAGACTTTGATGGGAAAGTATTTCTTAGTCTAACCCAGCTAACAAGGTTTTGTGAAGATAAAACCAAATAACCCAAGGCTTACAATCCAAAGTACCTGGGGGAAGGTGGGCAGATTGGTACTTTTTTCCATAACTTTGAAAATAAGAAATGTGTTTTCTTTTTCCCATTCTGACTCAGTTCCACTGGATTATCTGAATGGTTTTTAGAATTTTCTGATTTTCTCACAAACTTGTGGATCACTTATATAATTCAACAACAAACAAATGCTGTCACAAATTGAAAAAGATATGTAATAACCAGGTAGGCCAGATACATACAATGAACTATGATTTTAGATAAAACAACTTATTCATAGGATGTGGTTACCCTTTTACAAGAGTTGCACGCAAGAGTTTCCTGTGAGGAAAGAATAAGCCAGAAAATATTTTGAAATTCTAGAAAAATAATGCCATGTTTACTGTTTATGTCTTTTTATTTTGAAGAGGTGCCTTTATGAATATTTATTATGACATAGCTGGATCCATCTTCTGCATCTGTTATAACTGTGTCATCCAGAGGATATCAGACCAAGAACCAGGTAACTCAGCACATGACAAGACATCAAACATATGTGCTGGAATTTTGATGTTTCTTTTTCCCACAACTTCTGCTGCTACTGTGGTAATAAGAAAAGAACATAAGAAGGAAAAGACTTGTTTTAATTGTGAAGCAATGTTGAGATTTCATCAGAAATGTAAGGTTTTCCAGATCATAAGACTTGAGACTTAAGGGCCAAACTATGTACTACGGTACATTAATATTTTCTTTGTATTTCTGTGCATGTTTTATTAACAGCAGCCACAAGGATCCAGACTGGTGTAGCACTGGAGGGGAGTTTCCCACCAAACCAGAGTCTCAGTAAAACCTTTCTCCTGAGTCTTTTATTGGCCTGAAATTGAAAGCAGAGTGGTAAGAGTGTCAGACTAGGACTTGAGAAAGAGAGACAGGACATTTACTGGTTAATCATGGGCTGCTCACTATCTCTCTCAAACTGGTTAGTCTGAAAGAGATAGTGAGGATTGTTGTGAGGATACAATGCTGGCAGTGGGGGGGGGGGTTGATCAATAAACTGATGCTGTTAGAAGCTTGGAGATAAGGTGAGGAGTCCTTTTGCCTACACAATTATAGTACTATATTCCACTTAAACTGTCATAGCAACATCCTATGGAATCTTGGGATTTCTAGTTCAATGAGGCACTAGAGCTCTTTGGCAGAGAATTCTAAATGCCCTTCCCTAAATCCCAAACCCCAGGATTCCACAGAATGCAGCAAAGGCAATTAACATGGAATCATGGTGTTAGAATAGTGTGAAAGGCACCCAGGGCTACCAGATGGGGGAGAAGAAACAATCCCACTTCTGTTCTTGTTGCCACTGTTGCAGTCTGGATTTGGGCTCCCCATGGCTGCTTCAAGAAAAATGTACAAATATCTGAACACTTACACAGAAAGAGATACACACAAAAGGAAAAACATATGTAGTGATCTAAGGTCTAGAAATGTAACAATTCTGGAGTTGACATTTTCAAGAAAGCATAAAATAATACGTAAAGGCACAGGTATGATACCTTGATAGTTGTTCCACATCCTCTATTGTCTCTGGTAAGGACATCCCCTTTGTCTCAGGTAAAAGTATGGCTAGAATCCCAGACAAAACAGCCAGTATACCTACAGGAAGGAAAGGTAAAAAACATAAAGTGTGCTGTAATCAGCAAACAATAAGAATTTAGCACTACAGATCTAGGCCCTTTCCACACGGGGAAATAACATGTGGTAGCGCGACCTCCATGGGAGGTCGTCTACACAGTAAAGTGGTTTGGGGTGGATTACTTTAGAGTAATTCCACACCCCAATCTGCGCTAGGGCTCTCGGAAGTGGTGGCGGGGTGTGCTTTTTAAAAACCACTTTTTATGTGGTTTTTAAAAGTCACGGGACGTGCAGCTGCGTCGCAGTGCCCAGTGTGGATTTGCAGGCGTGCGCAAGGGCATGCCTGCAGATCTGCCAGGGGCGGGATTTCTGGCTGGCGAGGTTCTCCGGTTGGTGGAGAGCCTCTGCCAGTCATCAGACGCCATTTTGGGCGCTGCCGGACGCCACTGGATGCCGACGAGTGTGGAGCAGCGAAACGCGCTGCTCCACGTGGCGATGGACTGAGGTAAGCTCCGTTTTAGTGTGGCTTACCCCATTTCTCCGCCCGTGTGTGGAAAGGGCCCTAGATAGTTTAGATGTAGAAAAAAAGAAAAACAATAGGGGAAAGATGAAATGAGCATGTTAAAGAAAAATGGCCTAGTCCCATGAGCCACTACAGCTCATAATATTTAACCTATGGACTGGGAAGTCAGGACACAACTTGCCCAAGTGCACTTGTATTGTGCCACCAGCCACTGATATTCTGACATAGATGGTATAGAGTAGGAAAGGAGGATGGGAGATGACACAGAGTTCTCTCTTGGCATCATAGCCAAGCTCTGAGGCTTCCTATAAGTTTTTGTAGCCCATAGTAGTCATAAATATACCAATTTACTCTGAACTGCCTGGACTGGTGATCAGAAAAGTGGCCTCTTGGCTTTTTTCCACCACAGAGCTTAGAAACATTGCTTTTTCAGGGCTAAAATCCTATGTGTCAAGGTCAGAGACCCAGATGGTGAGCCAGCCTAGAGAAGGGAGTGGAAGAGCTAGCAGAGTCCTGCCAGGAGAAGTCAAGAAACACTTACTCAAAAGGAGTCTTTCTACCTAAGCCAGAGCAACAAGCAAAAGCCATAGTCAGAGTTCCAAAAGCCAGGGGGCAGGAGCCAAGAAATCAATCCAAGGTATCAGGAGCCAGGTGCTGGAAGCAAGGAACAGGCAAGAGGAAGGCTTGAAAGAAGTTTGCCACAGGCAAAGGAAAGCTTCCAGGCAGGCAGTTATATAGCCCAAGACACAGGTGTGGCCAGTCACTGCTTCTTGAACTTAATCAAGGAAGCCTCCCTTTGCTCAGCTCTCTTGAGTCTCCGCCTTGTTTGTGGGCTGATTGGCACAGGCTCCAAACCATCTTCAGAATCGGATCCCTGTTGCCCTAAAGGAGCAGGCAGAGGAACGTCCAAGCCTGCTTGGTCCATGGCAGCAGGGGGAGCTCTTGAGCTGCAGGACGCATCTCCAGCCAGAGTAACAGAGACCAACAGCTGCTGCTCAGCAGCAGCAGCTCTGACAGGGGCTTCAGTTATCACACTATGACTACTTTCAGTTAGAGAAGACCCATTTCATCAGTGGGATGTACACAAGTATTTACTTGCCATTCATCAACTGATTCAATCATTCTCATTTAGTGGGGATTGGTTGTTGGATTTAGGCCTTGGATGACAACTAGAATCCCTCCAAAGACTCTGGGATGCTGGGAGATGCATTCCAAATGCTCTGCAGCCCAAATTCCATGGTGTAGCATTATCAGTGGAGAGGGAGTAACACATAAAGATCTACTGATATTTTTCCTGAAGTTAACGTGGATGGCCTCAGAAACAGGCCTTGAGGACTAGCTCTCTTCATGGCAAGCAAAAATGTTCTTGTTAACTCTGGAAAATGATTTAAATAGAGAAATGGGGCTTGAAAGCAGTTGAAACTTTCCAGTGAGAAAGAGCTAGTAAGGATATGGAATTTCTGAAAAAGTGCTCTCTTTTAAAATAACATCTTACAGTAGATGATTAGAGGAAGTTCCGACCAGATGTCCGCTAGACGATAGAGTAGAAAAGGGGCTACAATGCCTCCTATATCACACAGACCTGAACAGAGGGAGACACCAAAGTTTCTGTAAGGAAAAGAAAGGTGAATATATTAATATATTAATATATATTGGGGTGGGTAAATGAGGCCATGGGCTATGTGTGGCCTCTGTTACCCCCACTAGCCCCCCAAAGCCCCTCAACCCCCTAAAAATTATAGAATGGATTGCAGTGTGATTTTTGGGCACCTTTGGCCCTCCAAACCAAGTAGAAAGCTCCCCCCCGAATCCATGAAAACACCTGAATATAGCCTCACCCCATCCACCTAAGCACCCAGAACACCATACTACTCCCAAATACCTCTGGTTTTCTCTACAGTCCCTCTCAAAATGGTGATATGATGTGACAGGATGTCAACTGATGAGAGGAAGTGATGGGATGTTGCCATTTTGAGAGGACCTGCAAAGGAAAATGAAAGTATTTGGGCTTGCTGTGGTGGGTACACCCAGGGCTGCAATAAGGTTTCTGCAGGACCTAGGTACTCTTATATTCAACTTCCCGCCTCACCTCAATGTACCACTAAGGATGTTTTTGTAGGTCCTCAAATCCTGTTTTATAGACCCTAAAATTTTGTAGGCCCTAGGCACTTTGCCTAAAGTGCCTAATGGATAAGGTGGTCCTGGGTACACCCCGTGGGGGAGTCTGGTGGAAAATTGGTCCCTGGCCTGCACAAAGTTGCCTGATCTATACACTAGCTTCCAGCTGAGAATCTACATACTATACTGATTTTTTTTTTCTTTAACTGATATTCAGCATTGACCTTATGTCAGTATATATGTCCCCTTGGTAAATATCCCTTGGATGTATCCTGCATTGAAGTCAAAGGAGCTAATATCTGAATAGATATTTATGGGATTGCACTGCAAGCCTATGAACCTTTTCCTTGTTCAATGTCATCTCTCACATTTTAAATCCTTTCTGATCCAATGCTGAGGAGAGGGTTTCAGCAGGGGAGAGTTGTGATATGAGCTTTTGAAATATTTCAAAAAGTTAATTCCATTTACCTAAATATTGTAGGATACAGTTCAGAATTTACAAGATACACAAGTTCAAATGTTATGGTGATTCCAAGTCTTGCCAAGATGGCTACTGATGTAGTTAACAATGGCATATCTGTTGAGACACATGCAAATGAAACATTAAAGCAATCCATTTAACTGTGGGAACCAAGCATCAAGACCCTCTTCCTGGTGCCATTTACTATGGCACTGCACTGCTCTCTAATCTATCTTTTCTCGAGTGAAGCTTCTTCACAGAAAAATAAGCCCAAAACAGGGTGAGGGAAGATGAGGCAAGGTTTAAATCAGAAAAATTTATATAAAATAGTTGAATAGGTCAGTTGCTAGGGGAATTTCTTCCACAGAGCTGAAATCAGCATGATGACCAGTTAACCCCAAAAATCTATTTGCCCACCACCAAAATCTATGATAAAACTGGCCTCTAAGTAAATTTCAGCATTCAATAATCAGTGGAGATATGCTTCAGCCTCCTGTGGGGGAAAAATTATTTAGCTCACTTTCTTGTATTCTGAATGGAGACAATGGCTTTTTATCACTCTACCATTATTAAGTGGATCATCACTGAAAGACGGTCTGTTTGATAAATGGCAATTATTAAGGTAATTATCACTGCTGGTTCTTTTTTGCATTTCACTTCCCTCTGATCTCAATGTTTATGTTTCTACCAAGTGAATACTTCATGCATCTGATGTAGTGAACTGGTCTAAAAATGTTTCTGCTGCAGTAAATATATTAATCTACGGTGCCTCAAAACTATCATGGTTACTGCTTTACAATTTAAGTGCAGTGCACCATGCCTCTCCAGATTTGATGATTTCCTGTTCAACCAATCTGTCCCTAGAAAGGACAGCAGTTTTTAGTTGGATGTTCAAGGAAATAACAATGAATCTGACTCAGTCCATTTGTTTTTAATCAGTTTGGATGCAAACATCAGAGTCTGATAACAGCAGCACTGGAGTTATAGGAAAGCTTGTTGGACTGTGGTACTTGAAAGCAAGGTCAAAATCACAAACATTGTCCTTTTGACCAGTTGTGGAAGTCTGAAGTCTATAGAAACCTGATAAAACAAACCATTTGCCCCTCGTTTACCAAAGAAACAAGGGTGATAGATTGCACAGAGTGTTCTTTAAATTACTATGGGAACAAAATGTTTGTACAGCCACCACAAGAAGAACAGATGTAGCCAACAAAGCAAATAAAAATTATGGAGATAACTTCTTAGTTCTTCTGTCACTTACAATTAATCTCAGATCTTTGCAACCTAGTGATTACACAGGTTGGGTGTTAAACTGCAGTTTAGGCCTCCTTGGAGATACCTCTAGATATCATTTTGATATCAATAATTTGGCTCTCTTCCACCACCCCTCTCCACGTGTTTGTGAGGCCCCTGGACAAGAACAAGAACAGAACTAGGCTCGGCCACTAATTGCTGGGCATTCCATTCTCTACCCAGGCAGGCCAGAAATAGCCAGATTCCTCGCTTTAGGAGACCTCTCTGCAAACACACTCATTATGTATGCACGCTGTTTACAAAGGACTCCCTGCCCCGAGCAGGCAACCTGGCAAGCTGAATATTCAAATGCCAAGCACTCTGCATTTGCATACTGGCTACCTCTTTGTCAATTTGGACTTAACTTAATCATGCTAAATTTTGACCTTTGCAAGGCTTTGTCCCGTGTCCGAAACGCATTGTTTTCCCCAAATAAGGCATAGTCTGCAGTTACATTTCTCCCTATAAAAACCTCTGATTCCAAGACCATCCTCGGATCGCTCCCGAGTTCCAGACCGCCTTGCTGCTGCTTTGCTTGGCGAGCTTCCCCTCAGCTCCACGTGCTGAGATACATCGAACCCCAGCATCACTCTCTATCCTCTTTCCGGGCTTCAGGAACAGGTTTTGTATCACTCGAATCAACTATCCCTCTGAAAATCCCACTATCATACTCACACCTTTATTTTCCTTAGTTATCTGTGTGCGTGTGTTGCTTACATTGTGTGCCTGTATTTAATAAAGATCATTCATCTATTTCCAACATGGTTTGCTTCTTGACTTGGCCTGACCCTGTAAACATTGGGTTACAAGATCCTGCTGTGTTACCCTGCCTCTCGTAGTGCCAACCAGTGCTCTTGACTAATTTCCCCATCTTGTGTAATTGTAAGGTTATTTAGGGGTCCCTCCCGGGACCCCCAGTAAACAGGGTAACATGGGTTCCTGATCTCTTTCCTGTTATTTGACAAAGGTGCAAACAGATTTTCTAAGAATTATTTATATCTTCCCAAACAATTGCATCACCACTGTTAGAATAAACTGGCCTACCATTTTTCTTTTAAAAAAAGGTGTTTGTTTCATTGTTCAAGTAAGGAGAAGTCTCACACCAGCACCAAACTGGCACATGCCTTTCCTACACTTCTCTCCACAGGGAGAAGATAACAAATTAGGCAGAAATGGGCTGATCCAGATTTAAGCATGTGTAGCTGAGCTGGCAGAAGCAGAATTCAATACTGTCTTCATCCCTTGGCAGCCCATTGAAGATACTATATAAAGGGTCAGGGAATCCTGCTGAAGGAAGTAAGCTAGGGTGCATAGAGGCAGTTCCCTTAAATGGAACAGAAGCAGCTTCACTGAGCCCTATGGTCCATGACAGGCAGATCTTTGATTGAATCCAATGTTAATTAATACCGTTTTGTGAACTATTTTTATTTCCCCTCCTAGCAGCTCCCATCCAGTAACTTCTTTAAACCACATGGGCAGTCACATTGGGGTCATATGCCCAGAAGAAATAATTGTTTTAGTTTTGCATTGATTTGTTTTTCCTTTTGTGGTCTGCAGCTGACATTAATCTTGCCTTAGGTTACTACTCAGTGCCAAAATACTGGGCCTGTGGTCAAAAAAAGTTCAAAAATTAATTCAAAAGCCTATTTTGTTCTCCACTGACCTCAGCTAACCGTTCAGTGATGATGTAAATGCAGGGCCACCTGACAGGTGCTGCTAAGTCATGCATTCATTTCCTGCAGGGTGCTGACAAGATGGTGATGGAAGATTAATCACATCTAGCTTATCACCTTAGCCTGATAGTCCAAAGTTTATACAGCATCAGGCAATGTGCAGGCAAGGGAATCGGAATCCAGAAAAGACTGATGTAACCATTTTGTCAGGCACTGTGGCCAGTGGGTCGCTCCTCTCTACTTTATGATGCATCACAGTACTATAGTCATTTGAGGATTTGCTTTAGAAATTCCTGTTTATACATCAAGTAAGAAATGTCAGGCAACTGTCAGGTGATGGTTTCCAACTGCTGATCTCCCTACCTCTTGGGTCTGCCATTATTTTCAGGAATTAATGCAAGATCTTATTTCAGCAAGCTTCCAAGGATAGTTGGAGATGTTTTACCTGTTTTAAAAATATTTGTATATTTAAATATTCTGCCTTGAAAAGGTAGGTTAGCATTCGTACAAACAAATAGCAGCAAAAGCGGGGAGATTACCTTTGGGTAAGAACGCAGTAATTAAGCATGCAACACCAGCCATTATTGCACTGGAGACAAAGAGGGGACGCCGCCCAATCCGGTCAATTGTCAATAAGATTAAAAAAGCTGAAGGCAATTCCACCACTGCGGAGATGAAGAATTCCAAATAGAGGTTTCCTTTTATGATCCCCAGCCGCAAGACAAGGCCTTGATAAACCACTGCACTTGTGAACCTTTAAAAAAATCAAGAGAAAACCAAGAAAATGCAAAGATTTCAAAACATTCTGGTGTGCCCAAGAAAGACCAAGCAAGGAAGCCACAGAAGTAACACCACTGGAACTTACCAAGCATACATGAGGATTAGAGTGATTTTTCTCATCTGTGGTGTTCTTACTAGATCAAGAAGAGACGGATTGCTAACCTCATTGTCAGAGATTGTGATCTAAGTAAAAGAAGTAGAGATCAGACAAAACAATGTGCATACAAGTAAAGGTACTGTGGCAGACAACAAGTAAGGCCTGCTTTCTCTTCCCTCAGACTGGAATGAATGGCAGCCTTCCTCATCCCAGTCTGCCAAAGTGCCTTGCCCTTTATTTACAGCTCTTGCTTTCCCTAAAAATACCATCTTTGTGTAATCAGGGTAAAGCTTTTCAGTTGTCAATTAAAACTTCTTTAATGATTTATGGTAGCATGGTTCTAGTTGGTCATAACAACTGAGAATCATTCAGGTGAGACCGACTATAAGAAAATATAGTATAATCTTTATTAAAACAGCAAATAGAGTAATGTATTGGTTTTGTACGTAGGTCTAAGTTCAAACAGATCTTCAGAGTGCATTTAAACAGTTTCTTGTCTCTTTACAACACAAGAAAGACACAGGTCTCTCACACACATGCACACATGGCCCTCTGACTTCCCTCTTTTCCAAAGGCTATATTCCATTAGGCCACTCTCTGTGAACAGATTTAACAGTGGGGCGATTTCTTTTCTGCCCCGTCTCTAGACTTTCCCTGAGAAAACACCACTCTCATTCAACCCTCCTTGATTGAACAAGAACTCCTGTGGCTGAAGAATTCACTCTTCGCCCTTGATCCTTTAACCAACCCCTGTGTGCCTCCTATAAATACATTTTCACTCAGGCCTCCAAGCCTTAAAGGGTCTGGCCATTCTGGTTACCTAGCAACCTGTTGCTAGGCAGCTTTTCTGCCACTCAGGATACCACTTGCCCCTATACTCTTTAACAGGTACCATTAAAGAAATGTGTGCAAATAATTGTGCAATAGAAGTGAAAAGATAAATGCTGGAAATACAGATTGATGATAGGGGAACTATTCTTTTTTTGTGTGTGTGTTTTAAGTTGGTATTAATCTTACTGATGGTTTCATTACATTTAAATCATAATCTTTTGTATATTCATATATTTACAAATATACAATGAATAGTGTAGTATAGTTATATTTTTGAATAATTATATTTATATTGTATTTGTTTTAACGTTGCCAGTTACCTGAATCCCACTTCTTGGGAAAAGATGTGGTGGTCGTGGTGGTGATTAGGACAATGACGACAGTGATTTGCTATTTTATAAAATTGCATGGTTTGTCATTAGGTATTTTAACAATTCAGCTCATGGACACTAATGGGGAGATATAATTTAGGCAGCAACATTTACTTTTGTGCTTGAATACTGATGCTGAAAAGAAGAAGGACCTACGGCTAAACACCTTCCTGTTTTCAAGCTACAGTTCAGCAATATACACACAGCCAATCCCTACAAATAGGAGTTCTAGAAGAAAGCTAATGTGCCTCCCGATAATATATCTTTTGAAGACTGCTCTGTAAAACTACTCTAGTTTCATCAAAGCAGTAATACTTCTTGTTTTTTACATACTTTAAATGAAAATATTAAAATATGTACCTAAAAGCACCAGTAGTGGCAGGTATCCAGTGGGACTATTGGAGCTAAGACAGATATAAGAGGCAAAGCTATCTATTCACTACCCAACTCCTTATTTGTTGGTCCAGAGAGGCTGGGTGCTGTTATACAAAGAGTTTTAGCACATGAGGAAGGTTAAGCGATAGGATAATGGCATCTTTGGCTGGGACTTATCACATTATTATTTCTCTTCTATAATTCTCCTGGTGGAAGATTGCTTAGAAAATATTTCTTTTACTAACACAAAAGATCCATTAATGACCCCCTTTGTAAAATTGCTTATAGGAAGCATATAACTCCCTTGCTGAACGAGCTTCACTAGATATCAGTCCATTTCCAGACACAAGTCAAAGTGGTGGTTATAACTTATAAAGGCTTACATGGCTTGGGTCCAGACTATCTAAAAGACTGCACCTGTCTATGACCCTTTTCGCACCTTACCTTCATCGTGGCAGTGGGGAGCAGTGCTCACGTGAGCAGCCATTTGCGCGAGCCACTCACAGCAGCCTTTCTGCCTCCGGCAGCGGTTTGCTGGTTGCACGACCATCGCACTAGCGCCCCACCCCTTCCTTTCACAGTGCAGCCTGGGAGCTGTAGGCTGCACTGGGGGAGAAAGCGCAACCGGGCCAGCTTGTTCGGCACACCGCACGCAGGTAAGTGCATGAGGGCCCCGCGAGCATTGCGCAACTGCGCAGTATTTTCGGCTTAGAGCCGAAAATAAAAGTGCACGCAGCCCACTTTAGGCTCGTGAATGTCATGTGAGTGGGAGTGCGTTGTATGGACTGATGCTCCCATTCACGCGATGCTCAAGGGGCCCTCGAGCAAAAAAAAAAACTGCGTGCGAAAAGGGCCTATGTGAGGTGGCCCAAATTTTAAAATCTTCAGGTGAGGACTTTCTCTTGGTCTCACCACCACCAGAGGTAAGTCTGGTCAGGATTTGAGAAAGAGCCTTCTTGATGGCTGCTCCCAGGCAATGGAATTCTCACCCAAGGGAGGCTCAGCTGGCCGTCTCTTTGCTTTCTTTTCACCAGCAGGCAAAGACCTTCTTCTTTAAAAACACCTTCAGATTTTAACTGGTTGGGATAGTGCAATGAGTGTGCTGGCTTATGTGTAAGAAATTTAAATGTGTTTTTAACTGTTTAATGTTTTAAGCAGATTGTTGTTTTATATTTTTTAATATTTGTATTACATTTTCTTTCAGCAATATCATTTTAACATATAGTGTGAGCTGCTTTGGGTCACATATGAGAGAAAAGCAGGATATAAATTAAATAGATAGATAAATTTGCATCACCCTCTATGTGTGGGTCTGCATCTTTGAGTTTGGACAGACTGATAACATTTTTTTAAAAAAAAAGAATCTACATTCAAACATTGAAATATTCAGGGAATAACGCTGAAAATGAAAAAGTGTATCAGCACACATTTTTTTCAAATGACTGAAAATATTTAGTTTTCCAAATTCCCTTCCCAACCAATAATCAGGTCCCTGTGGATGGAGCAGTCTGTGATGTGCATAGCCAAAATCTACTACAATGTTTTGCAGTTCCTTTCACAGCTTACAGTAGAAGAACAACCAGTGATGGTTAGTGACTTCTGTGTCAGTGAGATGGCAAATTTCTTTCAGGTTTCAGTCAACACTGAGCATATTTGGAGTGTGTGTGTGTGGGGGGGGTCAGTATCTTGGATACTTCCTTTAAAATCTGGTATTGATTCACCACTCCACTGACATGGAAGCCACCAGCTGCCACTGAGAGCAATGATCAGGTAGTGCTGGAAGATGCCACTCTGGAAACATCCCCACTTAGCATTTGTGCAGTATCTGAGAACATCTTAAACATCTTCAAATGTAATAGTTCAGTAATCTTTGTTTTGATCACATCCCATTATTAGCCTCATCCCATATTTTGAATAGTACAGGCACTTTGACTTTAATGGGACTTTCATTAATAAGGATTAACTTGCTCCACTCATTTCACTGACTCCGCATCCTGTCTTTGGATGAAATGAAAAACTGCAAATTTGTGACAAATTGCAAACAGAAGCTACAAATTGCTTCTTTGTATTTGGGAAGGAGGAAGAAACAGAGTGTGAAATACTACAGTGCATTTTTGTAAGAACAAACCTTTGACCTCTGTCAGTATGCATACAGACACTTGGCCAAAAGGAGCATGACAGAAAAAATTTGTGCGTGGTCAAAATATTTTTTTAAAGTGTAACATGTTTGCAATAAATATTGCCTCTCCATATTCCACTTTTAAAAAGAAGTAACATATTCTAATTTATAATGTAAGGAAATGGGTAGCAATCAGTGGGGGAAAACATACAATTCTTCAGTGACACACTGTTCAGTGCCACCCACTCTTTGCCATTATAATCAACCTATCACTAGCAAGGCACTGAATGCCCAGCTAACAGTTACAATGTAATAGATCTTCTCAAACTCTTAGCTTCATTTTGGAAACTAGAGCTACAGGATATGGGCAGAAACTCCACTGTAAAAGCACTTGATCCTCCCATTATCTCACTTCCCAGAGTGTGATGCTCTCTACTGGGCACAGAACCAATTATGACAGGACTTGTGTATCCCAAAGCACCCTGGAACTGTTCCCAAAAGCTGCTGAGAAGATCCACATATCACTAAAGGCTAACCAATTGCAGCTGTAAAGAAATTAGTGTTGCGCCTATTAAAAACTAAGACTGAGATCATAGGGAGCGGTGTGGGCGAAGGAATACAAGCCTAGTATCAAATTCAATGATCTAAAAATACTGAGTTGCTAAAGAAACTGGAGAATCTGAACAGATGGGTACCCCCACAGTCAGTAACACAGTCCTTTGTCCACAGCCTTTAATGTGATTTCATGAAAATATTTCTTTTGCCGAGTTTCTATTTAACACTATTTAACTTATATAGAGTACCAACCAATCTGTAGCTATTTGGATTGAAGGGCAAATCTGTACGCAGCACAGGCTGGCAGCTTTTTCGCAGACTGGGAAAAATGTTGTCTAAGGAGGTACTTGATACCTCCTTAAGCAACAATGCGAAAGTGCTTATGCTAGTTATGCCAGCATCCACTACCATAAGGATTCCAGCCCTTGTCAATAAGAGGAGAAACAACACCTTCATAGATTATACAGACCTGTTCATGCACTGTTATCAAAAGTATTGTGAAAAACTGTACAACCTCTTGGTGGCAATTTTTGATGTTTTAGTTTATCTTTCTCTGACTCATACATGTATATAAATTCAAGTTGCCTGTCTATTTATGGTGACCCCATGGATTTCATAGGGTTTTCTTAGCTAAGAGATACTCAGAGGTGGTTTTGCTAGTCCCTTCCTGTGAAATGTAGCCTACAGCACGTTGTCGGCAGTCTCTCATCCAACTGCTAGCCAGGGCTGACCCTGTTTAGCTTCCAAGATAGATGGGATCTGGTTGCTTTAGGGTATTATGCATTGAAACCTCTAAGTTTTGTATTTGCTGCTTCAAAGTATAGTGAAATAGCTAAGAATAGCTTTTAAAAATAAATTGTAAATACAAAAAGAGAAGAGAAACATGCTTGAGCTTAGTTAAGATGTACATTTAAAACTGTAAATAGCTGCCACAAGAAGGTTCTGTGAAGTTTTAACACTTCCTTCCTGCTATAATCTGAACGCAAATCATCCCTTTGAAGCTGTTTTTCCTTTGGGAGGGACGTTTCCTTTGGTGCCAATGGAGGCTTCCATCGAAATGCAAATAGCAACTTTATAGGAGTGATTTTCATTAGGATCATGGCAAAAGCCTTCCTAATCATCTTGAATAAGATTGGGGCTCTCTGCGCTTCTATTTACATTTTTTTAAAAATAAAAATATCCATATTGGTTTTATTTGCCCAATGGCACAATGTGGTCTTTTTTCTGACAATGTGTTAGGCATCCTCTGTGGGTATGTGTTTATTTTTCAATTTTGTACAGATCACGGCTTGTGTGCAATCTAGTACAGGTTTCAGTTCTTTCAGTTCACTTGCTACAAAAGATACATGAATTTGTTTTTTAAGTGGTTTATGTTTTTAATTGGTTTCAATTTTCCGACAGTTTAATTGCTTTTTTACTTCTGTACACTGTGAATGAAGGAGAAGGAGAAGGGGAAGGGGAAGGGGAAGGGAAGGAGGAGGAAGAGGAAGAAGAGGAGGAGAGCTGCATTTGAACACTGACAAAACACTGCAAAAGGGTATTCTTGATTTGCAATTGTTCATATGGCTGCCTTAATATTCTTTATATGCAGTGTTTAATCTACATGCTAAAGTCATGTTGATTTGTGGTTCTTTTGGACTATGCAGCACTTCTCCCAAAAAGAATGGTCATTTCTCATCTTACTTCCATGTACAGCTCACCTTAAAATGAATTAGAGGCCTTCATCCATACCATTCCTTTATTGTTACATGGGTATGCATTGCATCAGGATCCTCTTAAATTCTAGAAAAAATCTGGGTATCAACATATATGCCACTTATAGCAGCCATTATTTTCATCTGTTCATTTGTGTCCCCACCTACACATTTCTGATGAAATAAAAAACTTCTGGTTTGCTTCAATGCAAATAGAAATATTCTTTTATTTAAAGTCTTCCAATTAACATACATTTTAAGAATGTATGTTAATTTGTATAGTGTGTAGTTTGTCATATTTCATATAGTGTTGATGTACACTGCTCTGAAGCTTTTGGATCTATGCAATACATAAATATTTGTAAATAAATAAATAAATAAAATTTTAATATAGTTTAAAAAAAAAAGCATACATAGCCAGTACCTCAGAAAAATGTGGTGGAAGACATTTCCCATTGTCTTTTGCAATGGCCTGCATAACCTGAAGGGCCTTTTCTCCTTGTTTGCGAGTCAGTAGCCATCGTGGGGATTCAGGTATCAGCCTGCCAATGGACAGAGACCAGTGAGGTTGTGTCTGCGAACAGTATTAAGAAAACTAAGAGATTTATTGCCTGCATGAACGCAAGAGGCTAATCAACATCTCTGTGAGATTGTTCTGCTTTCCAAATTTCTCTTGGCAAGATGATGCTTCCTTAACCCTCTTGCAAATTTCTCTTGCCAATATAAACAAGCATCTTAAGGATTCAGTGAGCAAATTGAGAGTGGATAAAATAATACACAATGTAACTAAGCTGTATAATACCAACCAACACAGCAATTCTGGTAAGGTTCCACATGAATTATACGGATGACTCAAACAAGTAATTTACCCATGTGAAACACAAGTTAATTCTAGAAGGAATCGCCCCATATCTGGAAGTGATACTTTCTGAATCCGCTGCAAATTCTAATTAAATCTATATTTACTCTTTTTCTTACACCAGCTCAGCTTCCCTGTTAGCCTCATGCTGGCTCTCTCATATTTAGCCACACTTTTTGAATGCTGGATGGTTGGGCCACTGGTCCTCTAGTAGGCCATAATCTATTTCATATATGTTTAAACAGGTTCTGAAGGCGAGCACTGTAGCAGGTTTTAGTCTCAGTGCACCGGCTTCACATACCAAAAAATTCTAATGTTCAATTTGTGAAACTGTCAAATAAATCTAAAAAAGACCTCTTTTGAAATTTTGGAAATCCATTTTCAGTCAGTACAAATAGTATTAGGCAATGGCTAGGCAATGGCTCCAACTTCTTACTTGCATGACTTGCATAAACTAATCATAAGGTTTAGAAACTTCACTGTAATGTGAAGACAGGGACTCACTGAACTTGTGAAATAAATAATGTAGGGACATAATTAGGATGTTCAACTGGTGCACAGATGGTCCACACACATCTTTAAAAAAAGTTTACTGAGTCTTTTACTGAGTGAACCACCAATAGAATTTTGTCTTTCTGTATAGTTATGTATTGGTCCTACATCTTGCTTGGATATATTCAATCCATATAATTGATGAGCTTTTGATTGCATGATGTCTATATGTATCAATTGGAACCCACATGACTTGATTAGCAGAAATTTATAAGGTCATCAGGAGGTGTGGGTTTGCCAAAGAGTTTGTGTTTAATTAAGATCAGACTAGTGCTAAGGCTATTTTGAAATCCAGACAATCTGGTATTGAACACTAAGAACCAGAACCAATTAGATTTTTTGCATCCCACCTTTTATTGCTTTATTAATTGGTTATATAATTGGCCAAATGATTGTTTGGAGTGACAATCTTTTATCCTTTGAAAAGCTTTTCTGTGCTCTTTAACTTTTAGTGAAAAGATAGGTTAAGTATCAACACTCCACAGAAGTAGGAATTTTGATGTCCTTGTAACTTTAGGCTATTAATACCTGAAAGATACAAGATACTATCTGACCTCAGAAGATAAGCAGAGTCATCCCTGGTTAGTATTTAAATGGGAGACCACCGACAAATATCAGGTGCCATAGGCTATATTTCAGAGGAAGGAACTGGCAAACCATCTCTGTGCATTTCTTGCCTAACAATCACCACCACAATTAGAACAGAAGGGCTGAACCTGTGGCCATCAATTTGTTGGACACCAGCCCTACCTGACGAAGCCAATGGTCAGGAATGAAGGAGTTGTGGTCTGGAGAACCATCAGTTCCCCATCCCTGCTTTAGAGCCTTCAGAGTGCTTCACATACACATTCCAGTTATAATAATCCTGTCCTATAAATCTATATGTGGTAGTTTTCAAAGAAGCAGCCATGTAAGTCTCTTGTAGCATAACAAGGAGGAAGAAGATGGAGAAAAAGAAAGAAATTGTGGCAGCACCTTTATGACAAACTGGTTTTTATTTTTGCATGAGCTTTTGTGGATATAAAACCACTTCTTCAGATGCAGTACTGAATGGTATTAAGGCCTCAGGTATAAAGAATATTTATTCTAGGAACCAGAAAGATGCAAATCATGACCCTTGCCTTAAATTTTCAAGGGGCTACATCAGATGACACAGGTCTTTACAGTGGTCAGTTAGCGTTGATGTGTAAGAGCAATAAATCTGCTTACCAAAAGTCAGTTTCACAGGGTTCCAAACTCTCTCTGAGGAGGTACAGATGAACTTAATCTTTCTGAATAAATACAAACAGCAAGACATCATTCCTAAAGAAATAGACAGAATGATACCAATCACTAGACAGAATTTCTCCAAACAAAGGTGAGATGCAATTTGCTTCTCCAAAGAAAAAAGAAAAAAAAACACTTTCTCTGTTATACAGGCCCCAATGACTGACAAAAGAAAACACCACCAACACAGAGAAATTCTGTCTAGTGTTCTGTCGTGTAGAGGGCTGGTGGTTGTATATGTGTAGTTCCAGATCGGAGATTTCCTTTTTGATCTTCTCTTGTTTGCTATATAGGAGGCTGATGAGATGGTTAAGTAGTTCCCTGGTGAGAACTTGACACAACTCGTCACTGTAATTTCTGTGATATGTTGTCCATAATGGATTTTTCACCTTTAGTTCCCTAGGAAAGATATCTTGCTATTTGCATTTATTCAGAAATATTATTTCCATCTGTACCTTCTCAGAGAGATGAGTTGCATCTTTTGGGACTCAATTACAATCTATCCCACCCCCACAACTGTATAGATATACATTATATCTGAAGCCTTAATACCACTTGGAGTTACAGCCAGTGTTGTGTAGTGGTCTGAGCACTGGAGATCAGGGTTCAGTTCTCCACCTAGCCATAGAAACCCACTGGGTGACCTTGGATGCATCACACATTCTCAGTACCAGAAAACCCCATGGCAGGTTCGCCTTAGGACCACCATAAATTGGAAATGACTTGAAAGCACATAACAACAGTAAAGTGCATCTGAAGAGGTATTTTTATGTCCATGAAATCTCATGTGAAAATAAAAACCAGTTAGTCTTAAAGGTGCTGCCATATTTCCTTTTTGCCTCCTCCTTTCCTCTTCCTTTTTATAAATCTGTATGATTACTAATCTCATACTGCAGATAAAGATTGGATTTTTGAGTTAATGACAGATGAGATTTGGTCAGAGGACTTATTTTATCACTACATTACCTCAGCACTAAATGCTTCAATGTCTTCTCCATATCACTTCTGCTTTGAGATATCACTTTCAACATGCCACATAAATTCTAAATGCAATATACACATAGCTTAAATAAATTAAAATTTTGTACTGAAGACTATATCATGAGGTGGGCAATTTGTGGACCTCCAGATTTTGTTGGGCCACTATTTTTACAATCCCTCACCATTAAGTATGTTGGCAAGTCCTGATAAGAATTACAACCTTCAACATCTGGAGAACCATACATTCCCCTCTCCTACTTTATAAACCCTCCCCTTAAAATGGTACTAGATAAGACCCTCTATCTTAAAGATAACAGAAGAAAACAGCAACACAATTACCAATAATACAGCAGGAAAAGGAAGTTGGGGAGTGTTGTAGCTAGCTGAATCCATCTCCATGTTGGAATTAAATAAGCAATTCCAGGAAGAATTATGACTCCAAGGGTGAAGAAGACCTGGATTATAATCCCAACAATTCTCCTTTCTTCTGAACCAACTATCTCTGTCACTGAATTGGAAAAAAGACAAACAGAAGATATCAGGGGAAAGCAGCCAATTCATTATTAAAAACTTGAATGGGATTATAGCAGGCAAATGTGTGCTTTGATGTCATTGTTCTTAAGTGGAGAGAAAAAAATTGTATCACAAATGTTTGATGCTAAAATTCTATGGCCTGAGTTGAACATTATGATAAAATGTTCTGCTAGTTCACTCGTTCTTCCCTCGCACTTTTTGTCTTTTCCCTTCTTTGGTGGATGGGAGTACAATATTCCTAGGGTTTATTAAACTATCCTTTCCCATTATATCACCAGAAAAGAATGTTTAATCTTTGATTATAAAGTAGGCTATTAAATCATGATCAGACCCTGCTAGAGAGAAACTAAAGCATGTTTTCCTTGTTCATCTGAAACTGAGAACTGTCTTTTAAGCAGTTTTGCATTGTGCTGCATGAAAAACGGAGGAGGAAGAGAAAAGAAGGAGTATGTAAGAACAATGCTTGTTCTTGGTGCTTAATGAGGTCACTATTCCAACCAGCTTCCACAACTATTCAGAACTGGTTTTCTCTGAGGTTAAACAAACAACACACTGAATCTGTCTTTAAAACAAACCACATAGAGTAAACTTGTGTGGTTGGTCTGCTTCTCTATTTACATATATCTGCATATGTTCTTGGAATACAAGTATTTGATGTATTTATAATAAAGGTATAAACCAAGGATTTAGCATGATACTGTGAAGCATATTGAATATATTCATGGAAGCTCTGGATCACATGAGATCATCTTGTGACCTTCCAAACTGAACATAGCCCAGGAGACATGACTGGCTGCTCACCAGATCTCAATAAATGGACTGTTCTTACAGTCCAAGGGGCAGGAGAAAAACAAAAACAGGAGTTTGTTAAGCCTCCCCATTTCCACACATAGATCGTGTGCTGAGTTGTACTTAGTGGGTCAAACATTGTCCAAGAATATACCTATACAACACAGTTTGTAGCACTTTTAACTGCCATGGTTCCATCCTACAGAAATATGGGGTTTATAATTTGTATTTAGAATCCTTTGCTAGACAGTTTTGTAGTGATTCTCAACATTTGCCCCGCCCAAGTTTTGGAATTCAGCTCCCAGAACCCCTGAACTCTGGCCATGCTAGCTGGGGGATTCTGGAAGCCTGAAGTCCAAAACATCTGAAGGATCAGAGTTTAAGAACTACTGCACTAGAATTCTCTAGCTGAGAATTTTCTCAGGATGTTAGGATTCTACAGGATTGAGTCACAGCAGTTAAAATGGTCTCAGATTGCTGTAACTGTTTAGTGTAAATACTCTGTAAGTCTATTAGATAAGTGTGTCTTTGGATTTGATGTGCATGTTAAAAAAAAAATCCAAATAGCAGCTGATCGTTATCAAATAGCAGCAAGCTGATCGTTATCAAAACTGCAGCCGGTGAGGAGGTTTCATCATTTTCTCCCTTGCAGTGGGGCTGCTGAAAAAATCTATCTGAAGCTTCTATTTGCATCATGGAAACCTCCAGCCTCACTCCTATTGGCAGCAGTACCTCTAAAACAGTAATATAATAGTTTGCTTTCAAAGAGTTTGCTTTCAAAAAGAATCTGCCCTCCCCAGGGCCGCCCCATCATCCTCTTACAGTCTTGCAATTTGGCACCCATTCAGCTCATGTTGAAAGCACCTGAAGGAATAACCCCACTCAAGAAAGGTCCTTTCCATCCAGCTTCCTCCACCCCCCAAATTAAGAGGAAGAAGTGAAAATGCACCACACCTTACCAATAACGAAGCCTGTCATCCAGGTTCCTTTTCCAAATACTCCTTGAAAAAAGCGAAATATTGAAAACACTACAATGTTTTCTGCAAAAGCCACTATGAGACCACATAGTCCTGCCCCAAAGGCTGAGCAGAGATAAATGATGATTCTGCCATACCTGCCAAAGAGAACAAAAAGAAGTAACAGGGTGGAAGAGACAAAAGGTTTAGAAGTGCCTGGCAAAATATATATGAGGTGCACTAATACAAATGAAATTCCCTTTTAAAAGTCTTGTGTTTTAGTGCATTTTGTAACAGCAGAAGTGTCTGTGGACCCACTCCTGAGATTAAATAGCCCTGGTACAACTTTGGAGCCCTTTGATTCAGTTGTGCCCATACATACTGGTCTCCAGGTTCCATTGTCTCATGGAGACAGAGCACCACAGTGGCCAGCAGATCTACCACTGTGTGCATGAATGCATGCATGCATGCATTCACTGTATTTGTATGGCCCCTTTTCTCCCAGACTGGGTCCCTAGGTGGCTTGAACCTTTCTCCAGCACTCACTGCTTCTTCATTCAACCTCTGTTTTAATTTATCTGCCGTTCCTTTCCTTGATGAAGCTCAGGGCAGTTTACATGGTCCTTTCCATTTTATCCTTAAATCAACCTACAAAGTAGATAAATATGGATGCACGAATGGCTGTGCACATTGTGTGGATTCTGAGACTGAGTGAAGACTCCTTACTCCTCGGTGCTTCCCAGCAAGGTACAAATCCCTCTCCAACACTGCTTCTACAGTCAAAAAACCATCTATAAGGTGTCCTCCTTTTTTTTTTTTGGAAAAATATTGGGGCTTGACTTACATTTGGAAGTGTAGTGGTAAGGTCTGAGGTACAGGCTTTAATCATGATGAAAATCCCCATAGCTAAGCCCACACAGAGAACCTGAAAATGTGGGTGGCTATTTTAATCTATAATATAGACATCTACCTATGGATGCAGTTATATATGTATATATATATATTTAAAATCATTAGTTCTGGGAGTGGCACCATAACCAGGACTTTTCAAAAGTAATGGGCCTTAATTACTCATTCAAGAATCACACTTTATATGACATCAGGAACAGCACACAGAACAAGATATTGCTGCTGGGAAAATAGTACACACAGACACACCCGCACACACCAACTCAGTACTGTGAAAATTTCAGCAAAGCATAAACAGAACAGAGAAGCTTGGGAGCGGGGGGGGCAGATTGTGACTATAAGTCTCCTTACATTGACTATGTTAACCTTGGTTTCAATATACATGCCTGAGCACATCATGTGTAGCTAGCAGAGCTCCGGAGTGACAGTAGTAGAGAACTAAGTTACAGACACAGGATTGAGATAAGAGAATTTAGTTGTCCAGGCCTGGGAGGCAATGGGCATTCCCCCTGGTGGGAGACAGGAAAAATGTACTTCTTGTTGTACTCAGTAGTACAACTTTCTTTTGTTCATTTATATGCCATTTTTCACCTAATGTGGGACCCAAGGTAGTTCAAAGCTAACAGATGATGAGTTCTTTCTTTTCCTTTGATCCATAAATATACGGTGGGCACATGTACAATCTTCACACATAACAATGGCAAAAGATGTACTTTTTCTCTGCTTTGGCCATTTCCGCACTAGACTGTTATAGTGCTATCATTCCACTTTCAACATCCTATGGAATCCTGGGGTTTGCAGTTGAGGGAGGGGCTGGCCGGCCCCTCCCTGAACTGCAAACCCCAGGATTCCATAGGATGTTGAAAGTGGAATGATAGTGCTATAACAGTCTAGTGCGGAAATGGTTTTTGTTTTGTTGTGTGCCTTGAAGTTGTTTCCAACTTATGGGGACCTGAAGGTGAAATTATCACGCGGGTTTCTTGGCAAGATTTGTTTGGGGGGTGTTGCCTTTGCCTTCTTTTGAGCCTGAGAGAATGTGACTTGATTAAGCTCATCCACATACACACATTAAAATATATATCAGATGTGAAGAAGCCTTATTTTTAGTTGAAAAGATGCGGTCTCTAGATTGGTGTTGAAAAGGTAAATTTACCTGTCGGCAGCATAGCCTAGAGTGAACCCTCCGATTAAAAACCCCAGATTGAGAACAGCCTGTGTCATGTCTATCATCCATCTGTTGTCACACACAAGGTCAAACTGTGGGAAGAAGCAAACAGATACATTTAGATTCTGCAGAGGACAAAGACAGTTTCATTCAATTACAGAATCTGTTCTAGGTGGATGTGTAAGAGAAAAAGCTAGAGAAATTCAGCAGCCCTTGTAGGCTTGGAAGAGGGCTAAGTTACATGAAACTAAGGGAAGGGAAGTTTCCTATCTTCCTCCCAACAGAAGTGCCTGTATGCCACTGAAAATGCCACAGAGAGGACTGAGGAACCCTCCTGAATGAGGATGCTTGTAGGGAAAGAAGGGATCCCTGAAAATTAGGACATCCTCTGTAGTCAGATATTTTCCATTACTGAAAGGCAAATTCCAGCCAACCATGTTAATTCATATTGTTATGTCAATTATTTCATTCCTTCCAGCCATCCCAATTTGGCAGCGATATTTCTGACCAATCTATTCTCATCCCATTTTTTCAGCTGTTTTTAAAATGTCCTGGCTTCTCTCTCCTCATCCCACTTTCCCTCTTCATGCTGGCTTACTTCAACTGCTGGAAACTCATTCAAAGTGCAGAGGCACTCTGCAGGCAATTAACTTAGTGGGGAAGAGTACGGGAGGAGAAGGAGAGGGGTGTTTCATAGGCCAGTTCCGCACTAGATTGTTATAGTGCTATTATTCCACTTTCAACATCCTATGGAATCCCAGGGTTTGCAGTTTAGGGAGGGGCCTTTGAGGATGTTGAAAGTGGAATAATAGCACTATAACAATCTAGTGCAGAAATGGCCTTAACCACATTTGACCCCATTTTCATTTGAGAAATTTTGGAGGGTATTTTATTTTCATCCTTTCTCTTTGCCTCTTCTCCAAACACAAGCACAAACACACACACAGACACACAAAACCTGTTTAATGTTACCATTAGCAATCTTTGTATGCCTGTACTCACTAATCGTTAGTTTGCATGTTTGTAGACTTCCTGTTTGATAAGTTTTGCCACACCAAATTTCTTCTCGCATCTTTCTAACTGGTAGCAATCTTCTTCTTCTCTCTTTCTCCTCCATTAGACTGTGTATTTTGTCTTGCATGTGCACAAGTATTGTAAGTAAAAAATATAACTTTTATATGTTTTACAAAGGAAACAATGCTCACTTCTTTCTTTGATTTGGCGTGGGAGTGGTTCTTCTTCAGTTTCTGCCTTGCCAATCTTGCTTGAGACCTCTACTACTGTCTCTCATATTTCTCAAGACTTAAACCATGTGAATAAGTAGGTTGGCCTCATGTACCTTCTTAGATGCACTCATCATTTTGGTTTGCAGGCTGCTGACGATACAGCCATTAATATTGTGTTAGTTTACTACACATGCCAAAATATTGCTCTTGTAGTTAAAATAATGCATTTAAAATGCTATTCTGTTTCCCTGAAATCACTCAGTTTAGAGGAAAAAGTAATGTTTGATCCTAAAAAGCTAATACACAGATATCAAAATACTATTCTAATCAGTATATCTGTCTCGTTTTAAAAACTGATGAAAAACTTTGTTCTCTTAGCTGAGAACAGTGATGTTGTTTAGAAGACATTGGGACTGGCAATCAGTGGAGTATCTAGGCACAGCAGTGCTTATGACAAGTTGGAAGTTGTGGCCCTAGGTGCTGCTGCGCCACTGCTGCACCAGGCCAGGAAGGACCCAGTGGCGGCAGATGTGAGGGGGTGGTAGTGGGAGCGGGGGGGCAGTGGCATAGCTTGAGGCGCGTGAGGGAGGGGCAGGGTGGAGGGGTGAGGGGACGACACATGGGGAAGGGGAGATGGTGTGCGGGCGCAGGTTGGCAGTGATGGACACAGGGTGGCGGCAGTGGGCAGGAGGGTACCCCCTCAGTATTGGCACCCAGGGCACACGCACCAGTTGCCCCACCCTAGATTGCCTCTGTTTGCAATTCAACAACATCTGGGAGGGCCACACAATAACCTGTCTCTATAGGAAGTAAGAGAACAATCTTCACCTCAGCTGAAGGCCACTGAGGGAGAGTATCAACTAGGACAGGTTGACAGTGCTCTTCTGCTGGCAGAATGGAAGTTCACCCTAATGGTGCAACATGCCCACCCTGGAGTTCCCTCATATTACTGTAGAAAGCTCCACAGATTTAGGAGTACTGCTGATGCTGTTGCCATCTTTGATAGGGGCTGACTTTGGTGTGTACACTGGGGAGGGCAGTGACTATTTTCTAAGGATGAGAATGAAATAGGTCCAGAAGTCCATTTCTGGTTTTCAAAAACTAAGATTTTTAAAATATTAACTAGAATAAGGGGATCCTGCAACCTGTTGAAATATGAACAGCTGTTCCTGCAAGCTTCCAGAAGAGGCAATTCACCCCCCCCTTTTTTTTTAAACAGAAGAAATTCAGTCTAGGACTAGGGGTGGCTCAAGGCCCCAGAGGAATACTTCAACCACCTTGTTCTAAGAAAACCTGAAGAAAATGCTGTCATGTGTCTTTAAAAGCAGCAATCCCTTCCCAGTATATTTTCCAGTGGTTTGTCCCTGGAGGACCTCAGTAGAAAGGATGTGATAGAAAAGAACAAGTGAAGAGAGATGGGGAAAGATGGGACAGAAAAGGAGATGTCAGCCAAAATCCTGGCCTGGGAGATATATCACAAAATTTTGCCATGGTGGAACTATAAAATGTCTCTTCCGTCTCCAGGAGTTCACCTCCTCTGTGGTCCTGTAGTGGCTGGTGGAGAGTGGGCAGCAACTGAGGAGCATCTGGCTATATCACAATGGCCAGACACACAACAATGATATAATCATCCATGACTGTTGGAGCACCCTTGGTAGATCCTAGATAATGCCTTCACTGTTGTGCATCTGGCTATAAGTTACTCATTTTTCCCCCACTCTCTAGTGGCTACTATTGATGGTATTGCTATGGAGCTACAGGAGGAAGGTGGGCTGTTGAGGTTTTGATTGTTGCACATAGAAGCGAATTTCAACCTCCACAATGACAAAAGAACAAGACATACACAAGGATACATCGGACTTGGACCTCCATATCTAACTAATAGGATGCTATCCATAGTATGTGTCAGCCATGTCTAGTTTTCTCCTTAAATGGGGGGTGGGTGGCTTTCTGCAAAATCTAGTTAAAAGTGTTCAGGACATGTCTGTTTGGCTGACCATCTGTCCACCAAAAAAGCTGTTCTAGCTGCTTTGTTG
Source organism: Ctenosaura bakeri (assembly GCA_948474755.1). Lineage (NCBI taxonomy): Eukaryota > Metazoa > Chordata > Lepidosauria > Squamata > Iguanidae > Ctenosaura > Ctenosaura bakeri. The sequence goes on along the minus strand of CAOLHI010005076.1, from coordinate 3,862 downwards.
TATGGTTGGTAGAAAGAACCTGAATGAGAAATGTAGGTAAACTTAACTTGAATGCATTTAACCAACAGAATCTAACCAGTTTGATACCCCTTTTACTATTATGGCTCCATTGTACACAATTCTGGATTTGTAGTTTGGCGAGATACTTGGAATTCTCTGCGACAGAGTTATAATGCTATAGTGCAGTGAATTGCACTACAGCTTATTGCAGTGTGTGACTACAGCCAGTGTATGCATTGCAGTGAAAAAACAAGCACTGCTAGGGCCACTGTTACATAGCCTTACATATGAGCTTTAAATGCCTGTGGATGTATGGATAAAATGGTCTTGAAATAGTTATGCTAAACATTTCCAAACTGAAATAGTAACAGTGTTGCATCCATGACTTTTTCAGCTATGGCCTTTTCTGCACCAGGCTATTAAAATGATGCAGAGCGACCTCCAACGGAGGTCTTCTGCACCGTAGAGTGGACTGGGGCAGACTACTTTTTGTAGTTTCGTACCTCAGTCCACTCTGGAGTGACTGGAACTGGTCGCGCAGCATGTTTTTTAAAAACCTCTTTTTAGAGGTTTTTAAAAGCACGGAGCGCGCAACTCCGTGTCACTCCATCGCCACACTCCAGTGTAGATTTGCAGGCGAACGCAAGTGCATGCCTGCAGATCTGCCAGGGGCGGGCTTTAGGCTGGCAAGCTTCTCTGGTTGGTGGAGAGCTTCCCCCAACCAGAAACCGTCATTTTGGACGCCGAAGCAGTGCGGAGCAACGAGCTCGCACTGCTCCTCATCCCAACAGACTAGCCCAGACCCACCAAAAAGCCGGTGAGTAGTGGCAGGGAGCGTTTCCCTCGCCGCGTGCAGAAAGGGCCTATGTTGCTGACATCCAAATATTCTAGTTTAACCTGGGGTCTGGGGACACCTAGGGGTTCACAGAGCCCTTATAGGGGGAAAGTACCACCACTAGCAATAGGGATATGGCAGTGAGGGGTTGCGGGTACTGAAACCATTCTGCTGTTTGTAAATGAGAAAGCAGTTTGGGAGGGCACACACATACCCCCACTGCCGTGTCCCTGACAAAAGGGACAAGGCGGCAGGCCTGTGCGAGCACCCAAACTATGACTCTGGAGACTAGGGCTTGAATCCCTAATCAGCCATGGAAACCCACTGGGTTACCTCAGACAAATCACATTCTCTCAGCCTCAGAGAAAAGCAAAGGCAACAAATCTTGCCAAGAAATTCCCCATGATAGGTTTGCTTTTGGGTCATCATAAGTCAGTTTTCAAAGGGGAGAGACATGATGGCTAGAAAGAACCTCCCCCTGTCAGCGGCACTTTGTTGTTGTGTGCCTTCATGTCACTTCTGACTTATGGCAACCCTAAAGTGAACCTATCACAGGGTTTTGTTTTGTTTTGTTTTTTTGGCAAGATTTGTTCAGGGGGGGTTGCCTTTGCGTTCCTCTGAGGCTGAGAGAATGTGACTTGGCCAAGGTCACCCAGTGTCTGAACAGGGATTTGAATCCTCCAGAAGCCTTTAGTAAATAAATAAATATTTGAATATTTAAATCTAAATTTAAATATTTAAATCTTGGATTAAGTCCTGGGGGGCTCAGCAAAAAATTATACTTGCAGGGGGTCCCCAGTAAAGAAAAGGTTAAGAACCACTGTTCTAGACAATTGAACAACTTCTTCTAGGAAGCTAATTATCTTTCTGTGAAGGCCATATTAATCTTGTATGCTCTACCAAGAAGAGTGTCTATTGGCAGCAGACCAAAATGTATCCTCCATGGAGAACTAAGTGTCAAGTTCACAACAAATACAAAACAGCCCCTGTGTTTCAGTTGACTTAAGAACTTGGCAAATTGTTCCAAAAGGCTTCATCTGCCTCTAGGGGAAAATATGAGAAGGAACTATGCGCTTTCCTTCCTTTTGAGATTCACCACCCAACCACCTACCCATCATCCAGGGAACAGTGAAACAAGGATAGGTGGGTTTAATAACTAATTACATAGGTTTTCTCCAGTTCCCACACCCTGTTTGCCATTTCCCCATACTTATGTTATTAATTGTTTGGCGGGCATGATATAGCCTTGATATTCTAAATAACACAAGAGTACCACCTCAAAATGCTCATAAAGAATCATTTGTTTGAATGCTGCAATCGTCTAAATATGGAAAATATATTTATCTGGAAGAAGGCTCCAAGCTTTGTCTTAGTACAGGGCTAGACTTCAGGCATGCCTTCAGACATGAAATCCCTCATCTATATTTTGAAGCGGCATACTCCTATAAGAGGATTATACCATGTTCCATTTGCAAGTGAACTGAATCTTCATGCTGTAAGGGTCGGAGAAAAACTTATTACTAAACTAATCACGAAGGCCACCGTTGTTTTTTTCAGGAATTTTTCAGGAATCACTAAACCCATTTGGATTCAATGAGATTTATTTCCAAGTATTTCTTGGTTTCCAAACAAGACCTGGAGATAGTAAACTGTATGCCATCTTTTACTTGATTTTTTTCGGGGAGTTTTCCTCCAGCACAAGGTAAAATGATGCCTAAATTTTATTTCCACACTTGACTATACAGGGGCTTCCTGAAAGAATCACTGCACTCTGCCAGCATAAGGGACCAATGGCCTTACACAGAGCAAAGCAGACCCAAGTCTCAATGGGAACACTTTGTGGCTGCAAATGGAGAATGGGGATTTTGTTGCTTTCTTTTGCTGCTTTTGTTCCCAACCATCACTTAGCTTTGGGGGTGGGGTAGGGATGGAAAAGATGGCCTGAGTGGCATAGATCCTTTCCTTGTGACACCTCAAGCGAAGAAGATGGAGATCTGTGACCCCTGATGCCATCACTTTTTTACCCCTGTATGATCCTTTACTATTTTTGCCTGTGTACTCTGAAACCTGATGTGATTAATTTTGTACCTTCTGGGTGGCCTAATAAAGGTATCACCACTGTGGCCATTTTGGATGTTGTTTTATGGCCCACACGGCTACGTCTGCATGTTCAAATTTTTAAGTAAACACACATAACATGTTTACTCTGTACATTCTGAGGCTCAAAAGTCTAAAAGTTATGCTTATTAGAATGTCCATAGGGGAATACTTGTTCACTGTGTCCCTTCACCCATGAGTTTTGCAAATAAGGGTGTTTTCAGGACGGAGAGTTCCTAGGACCGCCAGTCAAAAAAAGCAAATGTGGACAGTCCACAGTTTTCCTCCCCAGTTGTTTTTTTGTTTTTTTTCTGGAAAGAAAAGCAATGGGAGAAGTAGTGGGAAAATATAAAAGAATACCAAACTGAAAAGGAAAATCTGTGGAAACCATGTGAAATTTCATGAATGAAACCGGGGGACTGTACAGTAAAAGCCTCACCTAGGAGCACCCTACAAGACCAAGCGCATTCATGATCACATTTATTTTGAAGTGAAGTCCCACAACTTTAATTGACGGACTTACAACAGATTATTCAGTCCCTCCAGCAACAGCAGCTGCATCAACAAAGGCATGTTTAGAATGTGGCAGACTGGCTGCCTCACAAGTTGAAATTCACAGCCTGCAGATTTGTAAGCTAGAACAGACCATTGTCACCCTCACAACTGTGCCAGCAAACACTGTGTTGGAGAATACTGAAAATGTAAACAGGCTCAGCCCTGGTTAATATTTGGATCAGAGACCGCAAATGAATACCAGGTGCTGTAAGCTATATTCAAGAGGAAGGAACTGGGGAAACCACTTCTGAGTTTTCTTTGTTTAAGAAAACCCTATGAAATTTGTGAGGTGACCATCAGATGATAGGTAATCTGAAGGCACATACACACAAATTGTTTTAGCCCTGAACTGGGCAATGAATAGAATTACCTACA